>JAJIYU010018116.1:0-11344 GCA_030144865.1 Tinospora cordifolia | reverse complement strand
ATAAATAATATACAGAATTAAACATTAAACAAAATCGAAAAGCATGGGAACATTACAAGAGACAAGTTGGGAATAATAAGAGCTGCTATAAAAGCTTGTGATCAGAATTTAAAAAAAAAAAAAAAATCGATCATATTTATTGAATGCAGAACTGTTAACATCTAGGTTACCTGCAGAAAGCTTACATCAAATTTGTAGTATGCCAATTGTGATCGAGGAGTGTTCAAAAGCTTGCTCCTCTGCATTTTCTTGGTTTTATTTGCAAGGAAAGAGCATGAAACCCTTCGTATTAAGAACATCAAGTTTAATTCCTTCTTTTTGTGTTTTTCCTTTTTTCTATGAATTGCACAGCTCACAACAATTTCTGTTCTGTTGGATCAGATGTAGCAAGCTGCACGTACATGTCTGAAATTGCTTTCTCAAAGTATGCTTTTGCTTGAGGTCTCTTGACCTGTTAAGAAGAAAGCAAAGACTGGTCACAATCTTTCCATTCCAAATTTGACCATTAGTAATCATCCAGAGTGTCAAGTAAGATGAGAGGATTGCAGGATTAAAGTTAAAAAAAAAAAAAAAAGTAATAATGGTAACAAGGACTTTTTTTTGGTCCCCATAAGCACAATACTCACCTTGAATGTAGGAGTTAGAAGGCCATTTTCCAAAGTGAACGGTTCAAGGACAAGGTTTACCGCTTTGACAAATTCAAAACCTCTCAACTGTAATGCAGGAGAATCGTAAGTGAAATATAAAGGTGAAAGGAAGAACATAGTTGTGGCCACTGGCAATGAAAATAGATTAGTTCTTGAAACACGTTACCTGAGCTTCCCTACCAACATCATCCATGTCCGCCAGTACAGCTGCTTTTGTTCTAGGATCTGTGCACAGGTCTTCTAGATTTCCATACTACATCACAAATCCATGTCAACAATGGAAAGGAGTAACGTCTTATCCTTTTTGAAACTAAGATTAGTAATTAATTGCCAATCAAAGGCCTCTGTGCTCGGGTAAATGCTTGTACATGTATCTAATCTTTCCAACTTATGTAAGCTCTTAGTAAAATGACGCTTAATGCGACCCCTTTTTTTTTCCTTGTAAATTGACCTCCCTTGCACCCAGTGAATAAAAATTTTGATTTTTCAACCGATGTCCTTCAACCGAACTCTAGACTCAGAGGATAGACAAGTAAACCCCTGCATACAGGTATTGCTACCACTAAAAGTAGTGATGAATGGTGGTTAACACAAATGCTTCACCCACTTGGTTTTTAAGTTTGAGTCAAACCCCAATAAGTTGACCAAGCTTGTCAAGTCTGATGGAAAAGAATTGCTATTTTGTTACAACTCTCCTTACCAGCAAAACTACTGATGCCTAAACCACAGAAAGATTAATGCAACATGCATGAAGTATTACTAGGAGCCTACATGAGTAGTTTCAGCCAATTGTCTGGCCTTGGTTAAACAAATAATTGAATGAAATTATCTGCCACCTTGTAAACTTTAATCTGTCAACTGAGAAAAATGATATGTCATGCACAACTTGAGGAAAGTTGCAAGATGACATGTTACTCATCTCTATGCTATTTAAAGTGACAAAGGGATGCATCGCAGAATCTTCCTATCCAATTACACAATGGAAAAGGCCAGGTTCTCTACAAAAAGTCACCATTTTTCTTTTTTTTTTTTTTATTTGGAGAGGAAACATGTCAAGTCACCAAAATAAACATTTTAAGATGGTGAAGAAACTACCTTGATGCCTTCAGATGCAGCCCAAGCTTTCAAAGCATCTTGGTCCACTGAGATAACAGCCACTAAGGATGAATTGAAGCTGTCACCTTTCACACAAAAACCATAATAATGGTCAGCGAAAAAAAAAAAAAAAGAGTTCCGAAAACAAAGAGTAAACATTATATTCCAATTCTTACCATATACAAAACATTGAGCAACAAATTTGCACTTGGCGTAAACATTCTCAATCTTCTCGGGTGCTATGTACTCACCCTGTGCCAGCTTAAAAATATTCTTTTTCCTGACAAGTTCACATGGCCATTTCCATAGAATTAGAACTTTCTATTGATACCAAATGACTAGTAAGATATCAAGATCAGCCGTGCTTGGGTCATGTATAGCGAACAATAAACCAATGATGAGCTCATGTAAAGATAAAAAGATGCGGCAACATGTTAGGCTGACTCTTTTTGTGCAGTCACTACAATGTAATTTTATTGTGTTTCCATGCTTTTTGTTTAGGTTAGTAGACTTAAACAAAAACATACAACCCTCCATTCTCACAAATCAAATAAAGAAAAAGAAAATAAAAATTAACACTCAAAACTAGAATCTTTACATGGAAGAACCCCAAAATCCGGGGAGAAAAGGAGCAAAACAATACAACAGATGGCACACAGATTTGAAACCCTGGTCCACCAAAAAATAAAAAATAAAAAATAAGAAAAACCCACAGAGAGAGAATTCCCAAAATAAAACTAGAAATCAAGCTGTGAGACCCATACAAACTCTAAACTTTACTCTCTTGCACAAGGCCTCAATCTAATATAACTACACCAACACAGTTTTCCTTACAACTAAATCATAAAACAACTATCCATATATCGTAAGTCCTCGGTACTTTCTAAATACATGTACATGTTCTAATCCAACAAGAAATCCATGCTTAAGCCAAAAACCCAACAGTTGATTCAGTCAACTTTAAATACAAAAAAAGAGTTCAATCAATTAAAAGATTAAGAATCAATTAATGAAGTTTACAATCAAAATCAAGCTTTATCTATATTATGGGAAATAAATCCCATGCCATGTGTTCAGTAGAGATTAATCTGAGTTCATAACTATAGAACTTATTTCAAATGCCTTGGGTGAGAGACAATGACTTCAGTAATAATCCCACATCCAACAGCTGATTTGAATTCCATGTCAATGAAGGAATCCCGCAAGGCTACAAGAAGGAAATGTGAAGAATTAAGTTTTTTCCCTTTCTTAAAATTCATGCTGACTTCATTTCACTAGTTGATTTAAGTTTTGGTCAATTGCTTTGAACTTACTATAATCACTGGACTGTTCACTTAAAAATGTCAGCCAAAGCTAACACTATCACTTCCCTTGGAGCATCACTTGTAAAATATCTTCTAAATTGGTGTTAATTTCCTTTGAAGCATCACAAAGGACTTTGATATTTTACCTATCAATGATCTTTAGACGCCCTCCAGGCAGCCACATCCCTATATCACCTGTATGCAGCCAACCATCATCGTCCATCACTTCTCTCCTGCCCAATTCAATCGAATCATTTGACAAATTGCATTAAAAGAAAGTAAGTAAAAGAATTACATTGTAGAAATTGTAAGTGGTAGGTAAGTACGTCTGCACTTCATCATTATAATAGCCTTGGAAAACTATAGGGCCCCTGATACAGATTTCACCACGAGGGTAGGGCATATCATCAGAAGTGTAATTCATTTCGGGAACATCCACTAGCTTGATTTCTGAAACAAAGGTACAACATATAGAAATAAATCAAGTGAATACAAGGAAGAGCTTCTACTGTAAACTATAGCCTCTGTCAACTGTAATCCTTAACAAGACAAAAAGAAGTTTCTGACTTGTTGCAAAAGAAATCAGCTGCAATCATGAGGGTTTAATCATCCATATGAAAATAAAAAAAATGCTTGGAAGAGCTTCATAAGAGAAGAATGAATGAGATACATAAGATTATAGCATGTTCTAGAAGTGATTATACATATTCTGAGGAGATGATGTACACAAGAAGTACTAGAGGTACTCAACAAGACAGAAGATCAAAGCATCAAATGGATGCCCTGCCCTACATACGATTTATCCAGTTTGTGTTCCAATCTATCACAGAAAAACCTGGCACAAACTTTAAACAGGAAATCCAACTAGAAGCTAGCCAAAGAGCATCGTCCTAAATACAAACTTTTGCTCTTTTGAGAATTCCCCTATTACGTTCCACATAAAGAGACCATAGGTTGCAAGTTCAACAAAAATCTTATCTTGTCTTTCCAAGTTTTCCTCGGAGTTGGGACATAAAGATTCCTCACAGGACAATGGACCAAGAATTTTCATTCCAAGAACCTAGTCCATTTTTCTATACATTAGTGAGTAGATGAACTAAATAAATGTCTGCATAGTCGCTAGTGTATAAATAAAAAGAGCAACAATGGGGTGATAGATAGATAGATAAAAGTTAATTTTCTTTGATTACTAAATTACAAACTTTCCTAAATGCAACCAACCAACAAAATACATGTCATACAGGATAAGCTAGAGGAAATGTAGAAAACAAAGGATTATCAACTCTCGACTAAATGCTCAAAAGATTAATTGCATGCAAAGCAACCTGAAGAATGAAGGGACCACACAAAAACCATATGGCTTCGAGGACAATGATGCATGTTCATGTCTAGCAATAATATAATCAACCTCAGTTTGCTCATTGATGTGTGAGGGCTGTGGAAGGTTAAGGTTTCACAACAGTTTTTTATTAGTGGAGGAAAGCATCATAACAGAGTGTACAGTAATGCATTTTGAAGAGATGAAAGACGGTACAGAATTGCGGATGCATCAACTAATGTGGAATCTCCGCTCCATTTATCTTCACAAATGAGCATTCACATTCAATTCTTGAACTAATCTGAGGCTGAAATCAAGCACTAACGACACAATGAATTTCCAAGGGCTGTGATTAGTAGTTCTTCATCCTAAGGTTGGACCCCACTCAAAGATCAAAGACTCATAAAGCCTTGATATGATTTTGAACCCAGAAAGAGTTTTTCTCCTAAAGAAAGATCCACAACTGCTTGGATCCCAACAACTGACTTCTTCCAAGTATATTGCCAATACCACTAGTCCTCATCTCAATGTTCTTTGAACCAATTCCAATTTGACCAAATGTAGAGAGGAACAGAGAGCTTTTGCCCCCTTTTCCGCAGGTAAGCGTCCATTCCATGGGAAATATATGACCTTTGTTGGATGCAGTTCTAGTGGCGAACAAGGCAGTGGAGGAATATAGGTTGAAGAAAAAGAAAGGTGTTGTGGTTCAATCGACATCGAAAAAGCTTACGACAAAGTAGAGTGAAGTTTTCTTGATTATGTTTTAAAAAAAAAGGGGTTTGGGGAGACTTGGAGAAGATGGATCCAACCGTGCTTGAAGTCAGTCACATATTCCATTTTTCTAAATGGTAGGCCTAGAGGCAAAATTGAAGCGGTAAGGGTCTACGGCAAGGAGACCCAATGTCCCCCTTCTTGCTTACATTCTTGGTAGATGTTTTGCGAAGAATGTTGGACAAGGGAAAAGAGGTTGACAAATTTGGGGGTTTTGTGAATGGCAAGGAAAGAGTAGAAGTCTCTCACTTACAGTTTGCCGATGATAGTCTCCTATTTTTGGATGGGGAGGACGAAAATATTGAGAATGCGTTTAGAGTAGTTCATAGTTTTTGCTGGGTGTCAAGAATGCGAGTTAACATGTCCAAAATGTGCATTGCTAGGATATCCTCAAGTAGCAAGTGGTTGTCAAGGATTACAATGAGAAGTAGGTATGATCAGGGGCGTGGCCTTTGAAGTTTTTAGGGATGCCTTTAGGAGGAAAGGCGGAGTCCTAAACTTTTTAGGAGCCAGTGGTAACAAAGGTAGTTAAGAGACTAGAAGGTTGGAAGAGAGCCTTCCTATCTAAAAGGGCAAGGCTCATATTGATAAAGTCGGTGTTGGATGCTTTGCCTATGTACTACCTATCAGTGTATAAAATCCCCAAAAGAGAGGCCAATAGGATTGAGGAATAGATGGGCAATTTTTTGTGGGACGATATGGAAGGAGGTCAAAGGGTTCATTTAGTAGATTGAAAACAAGTAGAGTTATGCACGGAATTAGGAGGCCTTGGGATTGGGAATATAATAGCAAAAAATAAAGCCCTATCGGGGAAATAGCTATAGAGGTTTTCTAGGGAGCAAGATTAGTTATGGGGAAGAGGAATTAGAAGCAAACACGGGCTGAGTTCCAATGGAAGGGATGCAAGGATTCGGGGGAGAATAACTCATAGAAGTCCATAGAAGTTTATCCATTCTTTGTACCACTATTACACTCCTATTACCAGACTTCGCCTGGGAAGCGAAGATACAATTTGTTTTTGGAAGGATGTGTGGTGGGGCACAGAGCCATTCTCAATTGTGTTTCCTATATTGTATAGACAATCTATGGGTCATAACTATGTGATCTCATATTTTGTTGATCAGAGGTCAGAATTGATGCCAGTTCAATGGAACCTTCATTTGAGATCAGCGGGAGGCCCAAGGTGTGACGTGGAAGAGACCGTTCTTCGAGCATTACTTAGGGACTGTGTATTACATGATAGAATGGATAGAATTGTGTTGTTGAAAGAAACATCGGGGGCTTTCTCCTTCAAATCTTTCTTTATAGTTTTGACTGACGACTCTTTGATGGTGTCCTCATTTTTTATGAAAGAGGTTTGGAGGGTACCTATTCCTTTCAAAGTGAAGTTCTTTGTGTGGGTGGTGACAAAAGAGAATGTGAACGTAGAGGTAATGCTTCAGAAACGGCTTCAGCAGTACTATATTTCTCCTTCTTGTTGCCATTTGTGCAAACAAGATGACGAGATTGTCGCCCATTTGTTCTTTGAGTGCCCGTTCTCAAGTCAAGTGTAGGCAAGATGCAGAAGACACTTTCCTATCTTCAATCAAGAAAATGTTCAGGAGGCTCAGTTCAGTGTCTGCCCATACCGGGATTTCATTCCATCCAAATGGAATGCTCATTGGATGGTGGCCAGTTTGGTAGTTGTCTAAAGCTTTGAGGAAGGAAAGGAATACTAGGCTTTTCGAGGATAAATTTCTACCTCCAAGTGTTATATGGGAAGAATCTCAATCTCTAGCCTCTTTCTGCATCGGCAATTGTTCTTTATTCTTGGGCTACACTACGTCGGATTGGCTTAGAGGGTGAGAAAATGTGTTGTAGGGCATGTGGAGGGGCGGTTGGGGCAGATTGTGTTATTTCTATTTAGCATGTGGTTCTTGGTAGGCGGGTGTACTTTGTTTATTGTTACATTTCATTAGTTACATTCCTGTTTCTTTTTAAAATAAAAAATAAAAAACCAATTATTATTAAGTACACCTTGTTAAATACAGGCATTATATTGACATCTCCTAAACCACTACTAACTTATTAAAATTTTCTTCATTGGAATTTTATTTTACTTTATTATTGTTTTTATAAAGCCACATTGATTAGGTAAACAAAGACTAGTTCTACATAAAGTTAAATCTCGCAAAACAACTTCCTTTTCCTCAAACCATGTCTTAATAACACCATCTTCTTACATTTTGTCACAGATGCCAATCGAAATGACAGTAGAAGACAAATGGGTTTTTCTTCCTTCTATTTTTTTTCCCCTCTGTAAAAAAAGGTTGTTTATATAATTTCATGAAATGTTCAAACACTTCTCAATTACCAACTTCTCTCAAAGACAATTCCAATAAATTCATACAAGTAAATATTATTAAAAAAAAGCACAAATGCACTTTCTTTTCAATATATAATGAAATCTCATCATTCGTTCATCTTTAACTTTAATAAAACTTAATTTATGTTGTTCCAGGTAAGAAATTAGATTAAGTGAAGCAAGATTTACTAATTAAAGATGCCAGAGCAGCCATTAGCATTGCTGGCCAAATTGACCTACTTGTTTGTTTTAACTACTAATTAATGATGCCGTAGTAACGTTATTTTAGATTAATATGAAGTTTCCAGATATAAGCATCACAAAAAATGCTACCATGAAATATTAATCAAGTTCTTATATTCTTTCAGTTTTGTGGTTAAGAAATTCGAGAACTGTAGGAAGTTTCCAAATTGTGGCAAAAGTCCTAGAGCATAATTTCTAGAAATATGGGGGAATAACTAATTGTTGCAGCTTGCAAGGAAAAACAAATTAATTATTCTTTACCATCAAGAGGCAGCTCAATTCACCTCACTTATGTGATCGGGAAAGGGTTTGACCTACTTTAAATCTATTGCATACGACCTTACCTTACCACAGGAGGCTATTTGTACAACTCAAACCCATGACCATTAGGTCACACTAGCGTGTTCTTGAGTAAGGTTGGTTTGGGTTCTAGCCAAATACCAATCCAACCTAATTAAGTTGCACTGAAAAATTTTAAACCCAATCCACCCCAGCCCAATAACTTTGGGTTAGTTTAAGTCAAGTTGATCCACACAATATCTAGAAAACAAAATTGCAAGATTTCCTCAATCCATGGACTCTGAATGTCATTTTATATAATATTTATAAGTGAATATTATAATAGCACAATAGCATGATTTCTATCATGATATTTTTATTATAGCATTTTAAGTAATTCAATTACACTACATTAATATACCAAAAATGAATGAAAAATAATGATATATATCATTTTCAATTAATTCAAATTGCATCATGTTGATTTTTTTCAATTTTTTTTCCAAAAAAAAAAACAACTTGGTCCAACCAAAAGTAACGAAGTTACAAATTTCTAAGGTTTGGCTTGTCAGTTGGATACACCACTAGGTTACCCCCATGGCAATTCCTACCATTGCGCCAAGCATCATTTAAGGAAAAGAGCAAGCATCATTAATTCAGAAAAGAATGACCTACATTTACTCATCAACCTAAGGGAAACAAGTTGAGTAGGAAAAGAGCGACCATCACCTATTGGAAAAGTAAAGGGGGAGATAGGAAAGCTATGACAAAGAGAACAAATTCCAACAAATTGAGGTTTTTCACGTCAAACAAGAACCATGGGCTCCACCCTCTAAGGCTCTAACAATAGGTCATCGCATTTCTTACAGATATCAGTAGCTTGTGAATTTCACATCTACAATGAAAAAAATAAATAAAAAATTTGGAGGTGTAACAACCTGTTACTTCCAACAGATTCTAGTGGCCAACAAATTATTGAGATGACTTGAATCAATGGCATTAAGGCAATTACTAGCCCATTGTCTAAGCCATTCGCAAGTAAACCACTTAAAACAATACATAAGGAAGGCAATAGGGTTCCTTGAGAATTTTTTTAGAGAATAAAGGGGCCAATGTGAAAATATAAATGCGGGATTCTATTTTATTTATATTGCTGCAAAAATCCTACAGATGGACTTTCCCAACAATGGTTTCTTAAAAAGGGCCCCTCATGTAATGCAAATTTTCATGAAGAACTCAATGTAAAATTGCTAAATGAAACGAAGATGAAATATTTTAAAAAGTTATAAGTAAATAGCTCACCACAAGCAGGATTAGGGGAACCAACATGGCCAGACAAGGTATCACCATCATCCAATGCGCTTGCTACGCAGGAAGTTTCAGTCATGCCATACCCTTCAGTAACTCGACAACTAAAGCATCTGTTAAAAAAAACATTGAACAACTCTTATAAGGGAATAAAAATATCAACTATCATATATAAGAATAAAGCAATAGACAAAGATGCAAAGATTGAGAGGTATTCAGCAGAAGAGCTAAATAACTTACACCCTCAAGAAGTCCATTATATCTGGAGACAAGGGCGAAGCACCTGAAACCATAAGCCTAACACGTCCTCCTAACTTTTCCTTTATTTTATTAAATACCAAGCGGTCCCACATTGGTGATGGATTCCTACCTGAGCCAAATACCATCATTACCATTATAAATTAATTCAATAAAGCCTCTTCTTCAACTACATGCGATCAGTGACAACACATCTACAACATCAAGGCAAAATCTTCTACTATAACACATTCAGTTGTCCTCCATATAATCCATATTCACAGTATGTTACGTATTTTTTTTTTCTCCATCTATCAATGTTTTTTATAGTTCAATGTCACTTATGCTCACCACATCATCTACCAATCTCCGTCACATATATTCAAATGACTTCATAAGAAGTATTTGAATAAAAGATGATATGGACCTATTATCCCTTTCCCTCGTGTATCTTGTCAATGCAGGAGAGACAAAGATTAATCAGAATATTCATTTTATTTTTTTTATTTAGATTATGTATTTTTTGTATGAAATTAATGTCTTAGCATTTTAGATAAGACTAGATGTATTTGAGTTTTTAGATTGAGTTAGGGTTATAGACAAGGGTTAAAATAATTTTAGCTTGTAAATTGAGGAAACAAACAACTAATGAATTGAATAATTTTTTCCACCTTCTTCCTCTTCACCTCATCCTCAACTCTAATGTAGTACGCACACAAAAAAAAAAAAAAAAAAAAAGAAAAAGGAAAGGAAGAGGTAGAAAGAAATAAAGGTGAAGAATGAGAAGTCAAAGGGAACAAGAAGAGACAAAAAGACAGAAATTAAAGCAAGGGTAGAATAGATGCTATATATTTTCCAAATCAATAAAAAACTGTCAGTTTCAATTTCAAAGCTATTATTTCCAAAAACCTAAAATCTTTAATTTGATCGTACTACAATTGAAAAACAAAAATTCATAAAAAAAAAATTAAAATCCTCTTAAAACAAGCAACTAATCTCCTAATAAAAAAATACTTCATATAATAATAATAATAATAATAATAATAATAATTAATAGTTATTATTGCTAATGTTGTTGTTGTGATTATTATATCTCATTATTATTATTCATTTCCGTTATGCCTTATTCTCTTTCTCTTGAAGAACTCCACTTCAATTAGTTGAACTATGCCAAGGATACTCAACCTTCTACATGAGAAATACTGTTGAAATATCTAGAAGCCAAAGTCAGTAAAACATAAAAAAGAACTTCCTTGACAAAAATTAAGGCAACACATGAGAAAAAGGAAATTTGCGTATGTACTCAGGACAACCACCTTAGTTGGCTTTCTCTACAAAATTTCCACTAGATTTATATAAGGCTTACACAGTCCAATAAAAAGTTCAATAATTGAATGCCAAAATAAAGAAAAATGTGCACCCACTTCTTTCATTGGCTGGATCCGCAGTGTCGTAGCCATTTGGGATATTGCCATTGATATGTTAGTCCATATCATAGCAAGCATTTCTCTATCTAATTGTTTTATGGATGTTCGAAGGGACTGAATTTCAATGTTTAGGATATTAACATCAGTTTGACAGATTGTTGCAGTCGTCACTGTGTGTAAAGGTGTCGAAAGAGGGAAGATCTACATGAAAGGGGGCACAGAGAGAGGGTTGGGAGGTTCTAATACCAAATTGATGTAGTATCAAGAGAAGAAAAGGAAAAAAATAGAAAGGAATAAGAAGAGAAGAATGAGAAGTAGAATGGGAAGAAGAAAAAAACAAGGTAAAGATTTTTTTTTTAAAAGAAATGCAT
>JAJIYU010018115.1:0-11340 GCA_030144865.1 Tinospora cordifolia | reverse complement strand
ATCCTGATTTATCATTGAACACAACAATTAGGAGAAAGAATGCAATTGGACAAACACCTTTGAATCGAGTCCGGAGTACATAATCAATGGAGACCCACATTGGAAAACCATAATTCTATTTGGAAGAGGAGCATTCCATATGAAAAAAAAAAGAAAAAAA
This sequence comes from Tinospora cordifolia, assembly GCA_030144865.1. Lineage (NCBI taxonomy): Eukaryota > Viridiplantae > Streptophyta > Magnoliopsida > Ranunculales > Menispermaceae > Tinospora > Tinospora cordifolia. The sequence goes on along the minus strand of JAJIYU010018115.1, from coordinate 11,180 downwards.
CAAAAATGCAGAAAGCAGGGGTTATACGGGCTGGGAAGTGAGAGGGGTAGACAGGAAAATTAGAGTTGGCATCAGTCTCAAGGGACCTATTAAAAGAATCAGTTACGTTGGGTTCAATCTAATTGAGCCAAGTTTTAGAATAGAATTAAAGCATCAATCTCAAATTCTTCTCAATCTAATGTTTAGATCTTGTAATGAGACACTTCCTGGCCATCAACTTGGAATCTCTTCACAATCAAGGACTGTCATGCTCTACTACCATGTCTCTCCTAAAACAATGTACAAGAATAGAGATAGTAGGCCTCCTTGCCGCTATCCCCTCTTGGATCACTCAGTCTTCCATTTACTACTATAACATAAGTTACTAAGCTTAAACAAGAAATTGAATGAATTATTATGTATCTTATGTTGAGCATTACCTTTTTATCCAATTGTGTAAATACATACCAAATTATATATTATAACATTTGATGTTCAAAATGAAATTTATGTGTCATTTTTACTATTCTTTTTTATAAATTAATTTTTTATACCAACATTCTTACCTTTGAATGCATCTCTTTTATAATTAAAAAAAGGATAAATAAAACTAATTTTCTTTTTACAATTAGAAAATAAACCCTTTTTTATGAAAAATGAGAAGAAGCATTGGTCTATGCATTGTGCTTCTATCACAAATTGCACTCGTCATATAGAATTTGGAATTTAAAGTACATTGAAAGGTGGATTGACTCATATAAAATAATGTCAGATTGCATAAAAACTACTAGAAAACTCCAACTCTAATCCTAGTTGATCAACTATCTTTAGAGCAATAAAACCTATTTAGTGATTACTTATTTGTTATACTTTTTTTATTCAGTTCATTTTTACAGTTGGTGCTTTATTTATTTCCATGTAATCTTTGTCATATATGTGTCATTCTTTCTCATTGATACACCATTTTTTTTTGGGTAAATCTCCAAAGAATTTAGCAACTAACTTTAATTTTATCGAATTAATATAAAAGATCTAATAATACAACATAAAAAAGTAACAATCTAATAATTTTATCTCAAAGGAAAAAAAAAAAAAAGGGCATAGGAAGGTGGGAACTTTTGGTACTTGTTGATTTCAACCAATGACAAATGTTTCACAGTGAAGATTGACAAGGTACCGCACTTCATAACTTTTTAAAATGAGCTGAAACTCATTTCAATAAGACATTGTAATACACATAAGCCCACTCTTCAATGTCTCAAATAAAAAAAAGATGTGACTCATCCATCCCTCACAGCAACAAATTATTATTATTATTATTAGTAATAATAATACTAGATAAAAGAAATGTATATAAATCTTATTTTCAACATTAAATATTATAATATATAATTTAAAATATTTACATTAATAAATAAAAAATTATATATATATATATATATATTTCAAGTTACGTGTTCATGCATCTAATAATTATTATTAACGGCATTGCTCAATAAATAATTTCGAATATATAAACTTTAAGCAATCTTGCTACTAAATGTTTACTATGTTCTATCTTTCATTGATTCTCCGTCATGTTATTGAGAAAATTGTGAAACCTCACTTTCTTCCACCTTGTAGGAAACGCATCGTTTATTATAATTATTATCTTATCTTGTCAAGTTTCATATCGAAATTCGAAACTACCAAGAAACTTTAGCAGTGAAAATAGAATGAAATTGATGAATATTAATGACATAGTGGGAATCATCAAAACACAATAAATAGCTCGCATCAGGAATAAATGCTTAGAAAGCCATTGGAAGCATTGTTCATGAGTCTTTTCCAGATAAACACCCAATAATACTCTCAACCCTCAAATCAATGCCTTTCCTTTTTCCAAATGTTATGCTCTTTTGGACTTTACATTTTTTTTTTCTTTCTTTTAACCTTCATATTTCCAGGTTGTAAAGATCTTTTTGATCATTCAAACTCATAGAATACCCCCCCTTAACTAAAACCCTTTTATTTTTCTCATCGACCAACGCTGAGAAAATCTAGTTGGTTTTAACTAGACAGCCACTCCTGAGGAAAAGATAATAATAAGTTGAATTGAATGCTAAAAGAACCTCTCGATCTTCTACTGCAGCAGCTGCTTTCCCTTAAGCCACAACTCCGCAACAAGCCACATGAGAACATTTCAAGACATCTGAAGAAGCTTTCTTTGGGATTGGCGTTTGAAGTCAGAGGATTGTGCATGAACATCTGTGTGTTGGGGAATCGGCAAGTAGTTTCTCTGCCACAAGAAAATGAAAAACTTCACTAGAAGTGTTCTGATACAAATAGACAAACATGGGCGTAAGCACATTAAGGTAGTAATAATAGTGCAATAATAATGGTTCTAGTTGCTAAGGGGAAAAAAATTATGCACATAATACATCTTCTACAGATTAGAGAAACCATAGCATGGGTCAGGTGAAAAAGAAGTTTTATGGAACAAGCAAACCATGTTATGCCCTGTCACCTTGGACACTTCTGCATCGAGGGTCAATACATTCTACCTTATATTGATTTAATTTGTCTGAGGAGTAATGCCTTTGACTACCCGCCAAACTATGATATGAAGCTTCAATGGTGTGACTATGGGAGTTCCATATGCCTAAGAGACAAGGCATCCAATGCTTCACTAGAACTCTTAGCTCATGAAAATAGACATTGTTAATTGAGATAAGCCCTTAAAGGATTGGTTACTGCTAAAATGGTACAATATCAACCCAATAAGCTGGCATGTGCCTACAGTATATTTGTGTTTTAGATATGAAGTCTAATTTACTAAGAACTGTGTTATTCATTGTTAGAGGTAGCACAATACCAGTAGAGATGAACCTAAGAAAATTTCAGAGACATTAGGAACTTTTGAAGGAGAGGGTATGACAAGTGGAGAATATCAAATATATTTATATTCGTCTACTCATTACAAATAATAAGGAAAGAATCTATTGAAAAGGTATATAGTGTTTAATGTGAGACAAGATCTATCATGCAGTCTCTTACTCATCAATAACTGCTCCCAATGGTTAGACAACAGTCAACACTAATGCCAAAAGAGTAAAAAAACCAAAAAAAAAAAAAAAAAAAAAAAAATGAAGAAAGAAAAACTTCGTACATTTGCAAGAAACATCATGACACTCCAGGAACAACAAGATGGGATTGGAATGATGGTTGTTTTCAGAAAATGCTAACTGCTCATTGGAGGTTTAGAGGGCACGATGAATCTTAATCGCCCTACTGATGATATATTGCATGTTCAGAATCTACCTGGTTGCTAGACGTAGAAGGATATTGTTGAAAAAAAAATGGTAGATTGTTAATTCCATTGCCCTGATATATACAACACCCTTGTCTCCCACTTTTTTCTTACAGCCTTAAGTCATCATCACATCAATTAACAAATATCAAGCTCGGCAACCTCAAAAACACTAAAGTAATTTAAACATATATAATCATCAACCACCTCAATGTGGAAATTGTGCCCGATTCCTTAAATTCTTAAGGAGACAGCAACAAACAACACTTTTTTTTAGTGAAACATCATTCCCAATCACCCAAAGACAAATCAACCCTAAAATTTGTTACAAAAATCCAAGAACTTGTTGGAAGTTTAATGTTTTTACACAGTCTATATTCATCTCAACACAATCATAAGAAAAAAAAAAAAAAGAAAAAAAAATTCTTCTATTCCTCTCCTTCCACAAACTCCACTTAATTGACATCGAAGCAATCAATGTAACTCCCTTATGATTATTGGATACCAGTGATGATAATAGCAATGAAAAACATTCTCCTAAATCCTTTGGACAGTGAAAATAATCTCCCAATAATTGTCTCCATTTTCTCCACAACCTTTAAGTGAAAGGGCACGACACAAATGAATGATCCAAGGACTCTCTCTCATCTTGAAAACAAAAAACCAACATACAAAGGAATCTGGAATAGACCTTGATTATGTCTCATTTTCAGATTCATTATAAGAAATTATATGCCAATAGCATCTTAGCAATCAATTATTGAAAAATATTCTATTAAACCAATCTTTTATATGGAAACTATTATTAATTACTAAGAATGAGTCATCATACCCATAAAACAATTTTTTCCAGACTTGCAGTTCAAATGTTTTCGATCTTCCAGCTATGAATCTTACCAACTGGCACACACAAATTATCCAAAAATTCGAATATCAATCAACAAATACTATATCTTCAATGACTCAAAAATTCATAAATTTGTTGATTTAACAAAGTTGATGCTGGCTGGCACTATATGTCTGTAACTTCAACAACCAAGACACAGACTTCACAGGCATGTTTGAATAAAAGGAAAATCTTTTGTTCACCTGTATTGGCTTAACTATCTTGAAAAATATAAATATTCGAGAAGAGAGCTTCTTCTTCTATCAAATATATGTGGCTACATGTATGTTACTATGGATTAATGCATAAAAGGAAACACAAAATAAATTTTATTCTGAGATTTACCATTTTTCTTCTCTGATATTGGAGGCTGCACAACGACGTGCATAGTGATCACTCCTCCTGGAAGTTCACCCACTGGTACCCTAGAGTCTGCAAGTGTCCTGCTGTTCTCCAGTATCTTGCCCGCATTGATAAGCTTCACATCATTTATAGTCTGCGGGGCATTTTCTTTGCCTACCATAAACAGAGTTCACTTCCCAGTCAGAGTGGAAAAGCAAAACAATTTTTTTTTCTTAAAAGGAAAGAAATAATAGCAGGAAATTGAAAGAATTTAAGAACCATTTCCTTTTGAAGGGCAATGAGACAGAACGAATAAGCTTGAAAAAAAGGTAAAAATGGAAGTATCTAAGAGAAATTTTCTTCCATCATGAACCTTTTGGCCTTCAATCAGAAAATATTCATGCAGCTTAGTTAGAGGTTGGTCTAATAAATATCAATGTCGCTGTAGCCCTTGATAAAGTAGAGTAAAGCAAGCCAATTCAGAAAGCAACCTCGTGTATTTTTTTTTAACAAAAAAGAGGCTTTTTGAGTTTAGTGCAATTAATGGTAGCAATTGCTACACCCATGTAGCTAATTAAAATCCCAGAAATCATTCCAATTTCAATTGCTACACGTCAAGCTTAAGAATCCTTCCAAGGAAGTGACCCCAACAATGATTTCATTGTTCAATCCTAGTCCTTCCATCAATTTTAATTAGAGAAGTAATGTGCTTATATTGAGTCATATGCTACGCCAATGACCATTGGTGTCTCCATTGACGTATATTGTGAAGTAAAAAAGAAGACATAAACCCAAGTACAGTAGTAGATAATTCTAGTAATAAAAATTAACCAAATCAAATTGAAGATGATAACCATCCCCGCAATATGAAAGCACTCAATTATTATCTACATGGGCAAAGATCATTATCATTGAATTACAAAAAACAATAAATAGAAAGAGATGACTAGTTTGGTGGAGATTTCACATCTTAGAGGGTAAATCCAAGATGGATGCAGTAGAAGAAGCCTTCATTCATTTTTTTTTTTTTTTTTTCTCTGATGCGTAGTGACAGCAACTGAAACCAAATAGGGCCCTCAACATAATTAAAAGCAAAGCACAAATAATTTGAGCGTCCAGATCTGACAAGATCCATGATGCAAGGAAGAAGAAGAAGAAGAAGAAAGATAACCAACCTTGAGGCCATTGAGAAAGTATGACTTCTTTCAAAGATGCTATAGTTGCGGAAGGATTATACTTGTTTGGGCCGATGTCAGTACCATCAAAAAGCCTGAACTTCAGCTCAATCAATCCCTCTCCTCCAGCCATTAATAATTAATCTTTTACACAAAAACCCACTTCAGATTTTCATAAGCTTCGCCCTCAAAACCAATGTTCACACCAAATTCACACAATTTTTCCCCAACTTTGACGAGATCTTCAGCAGGAAATTAATACTACCATACTAATAAAATCTCAGTTTTGTAGATCAAATTGCATAGTGCAAACGCTTGAATTTAATAAATACTGACAAGAATCCATGAAAGAACTGACGTTTGACTAGATTACAGAGCGAACCATAAAAATTCTTTCCTTTTCTTTTCTAAACTGCAAACCATACTCTCTCATTAAACACTATGCTCATGTCAACTCATATATTGTCAAATACAGAAAAACGTAAGGCCCTCCACCCCCACCCAAAAAAAAAAAAAAAAAAAAGAACGAAAGAAAGAAAAAGAAAAATCTGAGACCGAAACTTCTGATCTATAAAGAGCCCATATAAATAAAATTGTTACTGACAGCAGTAGTAGGATTTGTAGTAGAAGGGGTAGAAGAAGATTAATGTTATTAATTAGTAAAAAGAAGAAGAGAAATAAGGAAAGTTCGGATTTGGGAGAATACCAACCAAGATTCTGCAATTATAAGGAGAGAAACGTCAGCAACACATGCTCATTGTTTCGCTGCTTTCCTTTGTGCAGAGAGATTAACGTGGTAGCTGCCTTAGCGTATATTGCTCCAAACTCGTAACTCTACTTCCCTACGATAAATGGTCACTTTCCCATAATTGAAACCATTAAAACTATCCCGTATCTCATATGCCCATACCCTCCGTCTAGATCGATCATATGGGCATAAGGGACACATTAATTTTTAAAAAAAATATTAAAAAAATAATCAAAGTGTTGAGCGTTTGATCTGCACCGAACACCTAACGCTCTGTTGCTAAGGTTAGCGTTAATATGCGAGCATAGCTAATGTCCTAATATATATATATATATATTAAAAAAATTGATTATTAAAAAAATAATTATAAAAAATAATTTTTAATTACATTTGTTATAATTTATAAAAAGAGATTTTAGAATTTAAAATAAGTAATTTTATAACAAATTGATAAATTTAACTTTTTATTAAAATTTAAACAAAAATTATTAAGAGCAACATAAGAGTAATTTTGACATAATCATGCTAGGCGAAGTTGCAAAAAATTAATCTTAAAAGTTATTATTTTAATGATTAGATTGCTTAAGCTATTTAAGCAAACATCAAAATAAATTTGGTTCTTAGGTGATTAATGAAATTTGGTTCTTGAGAATTAAATTCAAATCCTAGAAAATGAATAAACATGATAAGTTATATAAAAGTATTGTTTACTCTACCTATAATAAATGGATAGCTCACAAATATATGTTGGTCAAATTACTAATTGAGAAAATTTGAGTATTTCAAGATTAATATTCTTTTCATTTTTGGTTAATTAAAGCCTTTATGTTTATGAGATTAGATGTTTGAGACTTAGACTTTCATTAATTAATATACGGGAAAAAAAGCTATTTATTATTTTCTATGTGATTTTAATTCAAATTTTTATATTTTTATTATCATGTACTAATTCATTAAAGCCAATGTTATTTGCATAAAGCCTGAAACAATTACACCAAATACTCCAATATAATATATATATATATATATATAATTTTATGAATTATGAAGAGGGCACTTAAATAAATTCTACCTATACATTATAATTACATCAATTTGTACTTTAAAAAAATAAAATCAATGAGTATAGTTTGAAACATTCGCATTAAAAAAAATTGAAATAATATAATGTACAAATGGAATTCTTTTACTCCTAATGGTTATAAAACTTAGGTTGAAACTTCAAATTGAATAAGGGGCAAGACCAAGTTTTGATCCTTGTCCCTCTATTATCTCCCTTATGTCATTCCCCTTCAATTCCTAAAAGATTTTGGTTGGCTGAGTTTGAACAAAAATAAAAATAAAATTAATAAAATCCAAGGCACGTCATCTAATAAAATATCGATATTTTATTGTCAAATTTTATAATTAATAAAATAATACAAGTTGGTTGATATGACATTGATCAAAAAATAAATATTGACTTTAATTTAATTCAATTTTTTATCAAATCAACCAGTGTTCATTATTATTTTAATACCATGTTGTTTCTCCCATTTTCTTCTATATATATATTAAGTTAAATTCTTTATTTTATTTGTTAATCAGCAGAGAGGGCAGGCATTATCTTAGAGAAGCATGTACAGCCAAACAGCAAGTAGGTGGAGGAGGGGGCCGAGGGCGCACAAGGCAATTAAGGTCGACTCATAAAAATTCAGCTAATCACCTTAAGAAAATTTTAAAAATAGATTAAAAACATTAAATACTGAATAAGTCAAATAAAATTAATCCTTTAATTTCTAACATCTTTTTTGTTTTTTATTGGATGCCTCTGAAGAATCGATTTCTATCATCTTAGGCACGAAATATTAATAAATAAAAAAGCTAAAATTGAATTTACATTCACTTTAAATAAAAAAATATAAAACTAAAGCTGAACAAAAAAGAAATAAAAAAATTGGAAAAACTTCATTAATTTAATCTTTTAAAAAAAAAACTTATACAAATATAAATTCATTGGACAGTGTGACTTTACCCAAGATTTTAATTAACTATTGAAAAATAAAATCTAACCTGAAAACGGAAGTAAAGATGAGATGAGATGATCCTTTGGATACCCCTTTTATATAGTTAATTTGCCTCTAAAATAATTATATTTCGTACTCTAATCTCACCAAATTTAAATGCTATATAATCAACCTTAATTAAGTATAATAAAAATAAAATCAAAGTCATACTGACATCATTTTAAAAAAAAAAAAATCATTCCATTTCTTTAAATTTTGATTTCTTCACTTTTTTAACTTTTGACTTTTAATATTTGAAAGCTTTTTTCATGTGCTTGTGACATATGGTTCATATTCTTAGAAGAAACGGTGCAATTGTATTATTATTTAATTAACACTTATAGTCATTAAATAATTAAAGAAATACAAACCACAAGATTTATCTCATCACTTTAATTGTAACTAATGTTATAGTTACATAAATATATAATTATAACAATCTCTTAAAAAATTTTCTTCTTGAAATCATTAAAAAGTGTGAATTAATTATATATATATATACATATAACTTGGTGCGAGGTGGAGGGCCTTCTTCATAAATGAATAATATATATTATTTTGTAAATTGGTCCAGCTTTTTATACCTAGTAAGGCATATGCATATGCATATGTATGGAGGGAGAAAATTCGTTTTCCATATGCCCAAAAATTATATCCAAAACTGTTTCCTTTCCTTTTTTTTTTTTAATAATATTCTAGTGCATTCCCAAATCAACTTGGATGTAGTTTTGGTATATATCTTAGGTTATTTTGGCACTCTCTCTCTCTCTCTACCTATGTCGTATAGTCGTCTAGGTTCATGTTATTCACTAAAGTAAAGCAAAATGAGAGCATTATCTTTTTGTTTATTGTGGGAATTAGCAAGATGCCATTCCCACAATAAATAAAATAAAATAAAAGATAAAAATAAAGTGAGTTCATGTTATTTCTATGTGCTCTCCCCTTTCTCATCCTTTGAGATCACCTGATTCGAAAAAGGTCGAATCAGTGCCAAACAGAAAACCCAATATTTTATTTTTATAACTCATCTGTAAAGAGATTATATATTCTAAACCATGTAAAGGATTTAAGTGCTCAGCAAATATTTAAGTTATATATGTATATGGGTTTTGGTACTTAATGAAACCAATGCCTAGACTAATTTGGAGGAGGTCATAAGGAAGTGAATCCTCTTAATGTAATTTCTTTCGTACTTAATGCTCGAACTCGAGTCATTTAGTTAAAAGTTACAAGGCATTGTCACTTCAACTAACTAACTATTGGGTTTTTACTTTTATTTTCTTTTGCAACCTTTTACCTTAAAAAGCACTGAAAAAAAAATCAAACTTCTTTCGTTGGAACCTATTGCTAATTGCAATCACTCATAAAAATTATCAGACAACTTTGAGAGAGAAAAAATGCTTTGATACCCTTTGTTGGGCCAATGCCTAGTCTCCTACTTAATTTGCCTTTAGATTAATATTTATTTGTTTGATTATCTTGACCCTTTGTCCCTAGTGGATTGAATTGCTACACAAGATCAGTTTATAGCTGCAACTCCAATAGTTATATTATGTTTCTTTTGTAGGTTCAAGATACTTATTTTTTTATTTTCAAACATAGAAGGAATCATACAAGTAAATATGTTTGCGGGTGCAATTCAAACCTTTTTACTAGACCTTGTAGTCTTTAATTACAAGAACTTCTCCAAATTGACCATTATATCAAAAATGAGTATTCAATCTAACAAATGATTTGAATTAAAACTTATAAGATTCAACAAAATTCATCGTTGATACTGGGCCTTAAGATATAAAATAATTTACGTTAGGAAGTATACTTTTGATTGAATAAATATTACCAAAAGAATTCACAAAAATGTGCTTCTAGCGTTAATCTTATTTGAATGTCAAAGAACAATAGTGGAGATATGTTTTCCTTATAAAGCAAACTTCAATCACCTTGAAAACTTCATCTTTGATATTTTCTTAAGTTATACTTTTGACAATATTAAGTGCATACTTAAGCTTTAAAAAATTTTCCATCTTCAATGCCTTTTTAACAACGTGGCTACTTGACGAAATGTATGATAATGTTTTATTATAACGTCACTATTTTTGACTAAATCTTTGACGATAGTTGATCTAAATATGCTTGCTCTTGCCCTACAATATTATATTTTTGATAAGATTGAGCAATGGCAAATTAGCATCACAAAGCAAACTTGTTGCTTCCGTGAAACTTGTTTGAATTCTTGTAACACAGTCTCAACAAAAGAACTTGACAACATGTAGTTGCTAAAGACAAACATTTTGTTTTAGCATTAGGAAAAGCAAGACTTAGTTAAAAATTTAAAACCATCTTATCTATTTAAAAGTGAAGTAGAGTAAACAAGTATAAAATTATTTGAGTTTTAAAAGGCGAAGGATATTAAATAGAAAAAAAAAACTAATGAATTAATATTATATTAGGGATACAACAAATGAAACTCAAATGACATTTCAATGCTCTTTTGATCAATATGAATTTAATGTAATATTTGAGATTCTTATTAACCAAAGGGACACCAAAAATGGTTGAAAAATCCCATTCAGTTTATCTTTTACTTCTTAAAAGTTTTTAAGGGTGTTTTTCAAGATATGCCAATGATCATATCATTTTGTGAGTTTTTCTATTTTGTGAATTTTAGAAAACTTACAAACAATTTATTATAAATTATATATCAGAATATAAAATA
>JAJIYU010018114.1:0-11342 GCA_030144865.1 Tinospora cordifolia | reverse complement strand
AATGGATTTGAAATGTTATTCTGCTGCAAAATGCTTTATTTGGCCAAATATGAAATCATTATGGATTTATGAACGAGTTGGATTCCGCTGCACATGTTTTAAATGAATTTCATGTTTACCGAACGAAACCAATGTTTTGATGGCCATTGTACATTTTAATTTTTCACATCATAGTTCAATTTAATAGAAAGATAAGAGGCTGAGACTGAAAAGGAAAGAAACCGAACCAGTGGCCTCCGGCTCTCCGCGAACGAACGAACGAACGAACGGACGGGCGCGCGCCGTCTCAACGCACGGCCCGAGTGACGGACCGTTGCAACGGACACAGAGACGGTCGATCGGGAGCCGGGGTGTCACATTGGCACCAGAGTGGACTGGGTTTTAGGAGTGATGCTACTTCACATAGAAGGGTTTGAGTTTTAGGATTGATCTATCTTCTTAGATCTGGAACACAGAGGTTAACCCTTTCGGTCTAAATTACAACTAAAATAATACATTATTTGAATCGATTAAATCCTTGAAAGTGTTTGATATGCTTGTATTATTTAGTCGAAATAATGAATTAAATACATGGAATTGATTCACTGGGTTTTTCACCCTTCTTATTTTTTACATTTCAGCAAATTAATTAATCAGCCTACGTGGAAGATTATTTATTAGGAATTTTTTTGTTTATGTATAGGGGACGTGGGCCCAAGCCAAATTGTTTATTTCAATTTTAAATTTATTTTCCACTATAATGGTTCATGTACTCAGAATTTTGGAATAAATAAATAAAGGATTTTATTTATTTATAATACCATGAATTATTTTGTACATAGACTAATGTACGTAGGAAATCTCATGAGTTTGAGAATTAGAAAGAAAAAAGATAACGTAGCACAGGCTTGCCTCTCAGGCAGCCCAAAAATATTGATTGAAGAAAATTATACCGTCGAATGATGGGGTCGATGGGTCATGGGAGGCGGGGTGTTACATGGATCTTTGCCCGGTCCACCTCAAGTCCATCTACTGATACTTTATGGCCCAAGACAATGCCCTATCGAACTATAAAATGACATTTCTCCCAATTAAGCACCAAGTTCTTCTCCTCACAACGGGAGAAAACTTTCTACAAATTAAGTAGACAACCATCAAAAGTAGCACCAAACATAGAAAAGTCATCCATAAATACCTCCATGATATCCTCTATCATATCTGCAAAGATTGCCACCATACATCTTTGAAAGGTGGCTGGTGCATTGCAAAGGCCAAACAACATCTTATAGAACGCATAAGTCCCATATGGGCAAGTGAAGGTGTTCTTCTCTTGATCTTCTTATGCAATGAAAATCTTGTTATACCCTAAGTACTCATCCAAGAAACAGTAGAAGTCATAACCAGCAATTCGGTCTAGCATTTAATCCACAAATGGCAAAGGGAAATGATCTTTCCAGGTTGCCTTGTTCAATTTTCTATAATCAATGCATACACGCCAACCTGTAGTAGTTCTTGAAGCAATTGCCTCCCCCTTTTCATTAGTAACCACAGTGATTCCTCTCTTTTTCTGCACCACATGAATATGGTTGACCCACTGTGGATCTGAAATGGCGTAGATGATGCCTGCCTTCAGCTACTTCATCACCTCTTTCTTTACCACTTCCTTCGTTATTGAATTAAGTCTTCGCTGGTGCTCCACTGTAGGTTTATGAGAGTCTTCCATTAAGATTTTGTGCGTACAAATGGCTGGACTTATACCTCGGATATCTTCAATTGTCCACCCAATAGCAGACTTGTGGTCTCTAAGCACTCATAACAGTTTTTCTTCTTGGAAGGAGGTTAATGAAGAAGAAATGATAACTGGTAGGGATAGTGTTCCACCCAAATAGGCATATTTTAGATGCTCGAGAAGGTGTTTCAAGTTAATGGCCTTAGACACATCTTGAAGGTTTTCAAATTGGGTGGCATCGGATAATGGAGTGTGTGGACTGTTAGGTTCAGGTGGGGAGACTTCCAAAGCTAGAACAATTAGCTTTTCATCTTCATTCATGGGTTGGGAATAGGAAATTGAATGACAGATACACCCAACCAAGTCATCTTGGGAGCTAAGTTCATCTACCACTTCAATAATGCAAGAATTGATAACTTCTATTCTCTTACATTCATGCAGATCACTGGGGTTGTTCATAGCCTTGTAGAGGTTGAAAACCAATTTTTTCTCATTCACTCTCAAAGTTAGCTCACCTTTGTGGTTATCTATTAGTGCATGGCCAGTAGCTATCAATGGTTTACCAAGGATAAGCAAAATCTCACCATCTTCTTTTATGTCCAAAAACACAAAGTCAATAGAAAAAATGAATTTGTCCACCTTAACCAAGAAATCTTCAATTATGCCCCTTGAATATGTGAGAGATTTGTCTGCAAGCTGAAGAGTAACTGTGGTTGGTTTAATCTCTGACATGCCCAACCTCTTGCACAATGACATGGGCATAAGATTTATGCTTGCCCCCAAATCACAGAGTGCTTTCTCAAATACTTTAGACCTAATGTTATAGGGTATGGTCAAGCTTTCTGGATCTTTTAACTTTTGACGAAGTTTTCTCTGAAGGATTCCACTGCATTCTTGAGTTAGCTTCATAGTTTCGAAGTCTGCTAGCTTTCGCTTCTTGGACATGATCTCCTTCATAAATTTCACATAGTTGGGCATTTGCCGTAGAACTTTTGCAAAGGGAATGTTGATATGGATCTTTTTGAACATTTCCAAAAAACTTAGCAAAGTAATCATCTAGCTTCTTCTTTTGAAACCTTTGGGAAAATGACAGTGGTGGAGGTTCAAGAACTTTGCCCCCATGAGTAGTGATCCCCTTAGGTTTCCCTTGTGATTAATGTAGCACTTCATGTTGTACAGTTGCTGGACTTGGAGCTTCCTTGTCAGAACTGTCAGTATCTTCAGCTTTAGCAGATAGATTGACTGAATAAGGTGGACTTGCTACCTCTTTTCCACTTCTTGTCATCACTGCTTTGCAATCTCCTTTGGATTTACTTTAGTGTCACTAGGGAAGGAGTTACGCTGCTAATTTGACACTATCTGTGCCAACTATCCCATTTGAGTTTCTAAACTCTTAACTGTGGCATTCATGTTTTCAATTTGAATCTCAATGCCAGAGACTCTACTATCATTCTTGTCCACTCTCCTTGTCAGCTCCTTGAAGAACCTTGAGTGCACGTTCATCATTTCATCAAGCTTGTCTTCTAAAGACAACTTTTTATCTTGTAGGGCCTGTTATGGAACAAATCCTAGTGGAAGTTGTTAAACATTTCTACTATTTCCATAAGAGAAGTTCTCATAATTTTTAACTCCCGAATGATAGTATTTTGGAACATTGTATCCACCAGATGGACTTTGGTACCCACTAAATCTGTTCATGACATTCAGTTACTCAATAGAAGCCTCTCCTGTATAAGATGCTTTATTGGCTTCTACAATTGATTAAACTTGTTGATTTGGTTGATTCTAATAATGTCCACTACTGCTATTTTCTTCAACTAGGTTCAATCTATGAGTCAGGGTTGCAAGTTGAGCATGTAGAGCACTTATATCATCAACCTCATAAATTCCCATCCTCTTTGCTATTCCTCTTTCTGTGCCATGGCCATATGCATTCGCTGCCATGTCTTCAATGAGTTGGGTCGCCTCAGTAGTGGACTTTCGCATCAACGAACCTCTGGCTGCAGAATCAACCAAGGCTCTAGTAGGTGGAGTGAGTCCACTGTAGAACACATGAATTTGAAGCCAAGGGAGATATCTGTGTTGTGGGCATTGCCTCAATAAGTCCTTGAACCTTTTCCAAGCTTCATACAGAGATTCAAACTCAAATTTCTTGAAGGAACTGATTTCACCCTGCGACTGATGTACCTTAGCGAGTGTGAAATATTTTTGAAGGAATTTCTGACCCATTTCCTCCCATGTTGTAATGCTTCGTGGAAGTAATGTTTGTAGCCAATTCCTAGCTTTATCCCTTAGAAAGAAAGGGAAAAGCCTCAGCTTTAACTGGTGTTCGGTCACCCCATTCATCTTGATCGTATCAGAGATCTCCATGAAAGAGTTGAGGCGAGCCATAAGATCAACTATTGCTGAACCCCCAAATCGCTGTTGCTACACCATTGTAATCAGGGAGGGCTTCAGCTCAAAGTTGTTTGCATTTATCGGCATCCTAGCTCTGCCAGAGTAATTGTTGTTCAGAACGGGTTTGAAGAAATCTTGTAATGGTGCATCTCCATTGTTCCCCACACCAAAAGTTCCACTGTCAACCATAGTTGATACTCATGTTTTAGCTTCCAACTGAATCTGATTTATAGTCTTGAACAATTCTAGATCGTATGGTTCACAAGCATCTCTACTCATGCAACCCTAAAACACCAAAAGAAAACACAAGATCAAGTGTATTCAATGAAGTTAAAAAGAAAAAAAATGATCAAATAAAAATAAAAACTTTGCCTTAATTAAAATTAAACCAAGTTCAACTGGTTTTAAGATAATTAACACCGTTCCCCGGCAATGGCGCCAAAAACTTGTTGGCAATCCTGCAAGTGTACAGGATCGCAATAGTAAGAATCGGTAGAGACCAGGTATCGTTCTCATGTTCCTACATCAGAAATTCACATCCTAGACTTAGAGATTAACTAGCCTGACATTGTATTAAGTTCAAACATCAAAGAGTAATGAATACAAGGTAACATACTCAAAACTCAAGCCTTGATCTTCAATCCTTTTTTGTTTTTCTTCTTTGTCTCAGTTTAGCCGTCAAAGTCAACTTATTTTCAAAGTCCAAAATGATAAAACCCTAATCTGGTTTCCTATTTATATTCTAACATTTTAAAACCCTAAACAAAATTAGAAATACGTAAATTAATCACATTACCATGGTCATCCTCGTCCCTAGTTGAAAATACAAATTTCTGGCATTCTGCGAACTGCGGTCATTGGACGGTAATCAATTTCTTCACAATGTGCAAGTTTTGGTTACCACAGTCACTAGACTAATTATCGCAATAACCAGCGTGATATGGCCTTTTGCATTTTTCTGGCTTTTCTCCAACTACCTAGGTCTTCGGTTCATGTACCGCGGTAATTGGTTGCTTTTCTTTGATTTTCGCTTTTCTTTGCCTCTTTGTATTATTCTTCTCTCTAGGCTTTGTTCTAGTCCTGCACAAACACTACAGAAACTTCCACAGACATCATTTACTCATAGAAATGTTGTAAACAATGCTTCAATGCAATAAAACATGTAATTCCTATTATGAATGCTCATGCCACTAATCATGCACAAATGTATTTGATTTCCTACCAAACTTCTATAAAATGCAGATAAACAACCTATAATGATGTTAATCTATTATGTAACTAACATTATGATTGATGTTAGGCATTCCATGACATGTACTACATATGCACTTCTATGTAAATTAGGTGTTTTCCAATAATTGGTTTTGTAATGATGTGGCTTGTTTTATATTGCATTAATTGTTCCTGTGGGCAGGCCATAAATATTTAATTGCTCTATAAAAGATACATTAAAAAGATAACAACATATTAAGTGACTTCGTCTAACCTTAGGTGTTCTAAATTAAAAGCCTAAGGTTATATGCCACACTGATAGATATTTTTTAACTCTGGTCTACTTAAAAAAGGAATTTCACTTGGAACCTAATGGACGATTAGTAATAACACTAAAAAAATTAATGTCTAGAACATAATGTGGTGCATTTGTTTAATATCTAACTTAACTTGATGTATTTATTAATAATAAATCATAATTTAAAAATTGTCTATGATTATCTATTGGGCATTATAAGCTCATCCATTAAGTTGGTGTTACTTTTTCAGTAATACTAATAGTATTGTTTGGCCCCTGCATCAGTATCATAACTACTTATTCTTGAAGATGTTATAGTATTTAGATTTATAGATTATGTTAATACTTTATTGTGGACATGTGACTAAATTTTGTTTTATTTAATAAATAAATATGGATAATAGTTTATCCTCAGCTCGCCAATTATGACTTGAGGCAATTACCAATGCCAAAATTAGCTCCTCCTGGGCTGATGATCGAATAAGGTGCATTGATTCAACATGTAAAAATGGATATTCTATTGTCAATGGACTCGAAAAAGTGAAACTTAGAAACTTGGAAAACGATAAAACCTTTTTTTATCAGTTTTCCAATAGTTTTAAAGGGCATTTAAAAATTTTTACGATCTTACCACACACACACACACATACACACACACACACTGTTGGAGCTTAATTACACTACAAGAAATTAGGTATATAACAACATGCAATGTAAGTCATCTTATACATACAATGATATGCAAGTGCTTGTTGTCTATCAAGATGCTATCAAAAGGTCTTAGTATTCAACAACATGCATTGCATGTCCTTGCAATATAGTTTTTACAACATGCAATGAATATCGTTACAACTTTTTACACCATGCAATTGCGTGTTGTAATTAATTTCATGACATGCTTTATGAACGTTGTAATAACATTCACAACATGCATTATATATGTTGTATTTACATTTTATAACATGCAATTGTAAAAGTCAAAGCTATAACAACATTCTTATTGTGCGTTGTCTAATAAATTTACAACATGCACATGAATGACATAAAAAATTATTTTAACAACATTTATTGTATGTTGTAATTAACTTCTAAAGACACTATTTGAAAGTTGTAATTTAGTATTTTTTTTTCTTAAAATTATAATCGTTACATCAAATTTAAATAAACTACACTACATAAAAATTGTAGAACATCAACATAATCCAAGTACAAGTTCTCTAACTCATAAACATGATTGAAATAAAATTAAATACAAATTATATTATTATTTAACTGTTCAAGTATTACAAATATATCAATGTCAAAATGAAATCTAAAAAGCTATATATAATAACAAAATTACTAGTATACACGAAAATCTTCGTATCACGACTCCCAATCTTTTTTTCAATCCAAAACTTATAACTATGACTGACATCATAATCATAAGAAATAATGTTTAAAACTTGTATAAAAAGACAATGAAAGAAAAATTATATTAAAAGAATCTCATAATGTATTTTATTTCTCTTTTCATATTTTTTGTTTTACACACCTTACCACAAATGTACAAATCATAAAATTAGGACGAAACATATTAATTCAAAGTAATAAAATAGATCATGTTCTTGAGCATAATCAAAATACAACCTAATATCATATATAGCTATAGACCAAATCTAACTCAAAGATCGAGGAGCTATAAACTAGTTTTTGTATGCAAAATCAGGCATGCAAACCAACTACAATCTCCATCAAATAAATCATTATAATGAAATTAGATAAAATTATCTAACAAATATCATTTTACATCAATATAAAGTTTTGAATATGTCCATGCTTCCATCTCAATTTCATTTTGCACCTTATATTATATAAAGATAAGATGCAATTCATTTCATCCCACAATAACATTATGCTAAGCTGTGAATATGTAAAGATCATCCATAAATTAAATATATATAATGAAATAAGGTAGCATAAAGGTCATGATAATTTACGTCAAAGCGATGTTGAAGCTTTTTGAAGAACATTTAAGCAACTCTATTAGCAAAATTCTCCTAAAGGGATTTATGATAACATCATAGAAGAAATATGAACAAGAGATACAATTCTACAAGTACAAAAAGAACCTTCATTTCTTTTCATAACTCATATTGTTGCATGAACAACATAAATAAAATGTACATGACACTAGCTTATGAATGCTAATGTTTTGAAACTATTAAGTTTATAAATATGATTCTAGGATTGCCAAAAGGTTATTCTCTACAAGTACTTAGCCAAACATGTATAATACCCTAAGACACAAGAACTACTCTCTTTTACAGTACTCTTGCAGTACAATGCTTTTGCAACTTCATGGAAAAACAAATTCAAAAGTGAAACACATTCAACAAAACACCAATTTTCTAAGAAAAGCCTCCATAATTAAAAATATCTTACATAACAAATCTTTAAGTCGAAAAATTGATTTAGCAAATGAGTAATCTTGATTTACCAGTAAAATCATAATCCGTTACCAAAATATCATCTACACAAGTAAAAAGAGAGTATGAGCATTAGATATTTTAATTAATAGTGAGTAAGCATAAACCAAGATAAACTAAAATTGATATAAGATTATCAAACCAAACACATGTAGCTTGCTTGAAACTATAATGGCCTTGTATAGTTTGCACATGTAAGAAGGAAATTGACATCAACAAAACTATCTAGCTAATTCATAAAAAAAAATTCGTAAAGTCCACCATTAAAAAAATGCATTATTGAGATCTAGATAACATACATTCCAGCTTTTTAATGTTACATTAATGATTAGTATCATCCAAAAAACCTAATTGCATTATGTATCTTTTTATAGTACAATTCAAGTTGTCTTTTACCTTGAAAGCCCACTTGCATTTTTCAATCATCTGGAGCACGAACTAATTAACCATGTTTGATTCCTTAACATTGATAGATATTCTTCTATTATCATCCATTTCATGTGAGTTGAGTAGAAGATCAACAACAAAGCTAGTTCATTGGAGGCAAGAAAAACTTTTGGCTTAAAAAGGAGAGTCTAAAAACTGAGCAACTGATATTAGGAGACTGAAAACTATTTGTTTGTCTGCTCAAGATATTAGTTCAGCTACAATTTCAACAAATGAAGCAATTTTTCCTACCTTTTTAGTTCTTTCTTTATCATTGTAGGACAAGACCTTATAACATAAATTCTAAAAAGCTACAGTTCAAACTCCTTACCAATTTTCTTATGAAAATTGATACAAAACAAAGTATATCTTAAAAAAAATGTTAAACTTGAATGATCATCAATTTTTGCTTGATTGGACTTATTTTGTTAGGGTGAAAAGATTCTGATTTTGGGAATCAAGATGAACATTACAAACATTTCTTCTTGCACAAGACAAAAAGAAAAACAAAATAAAAGAAACATCATAAAGAAAAGTCTATTAACAAGTGTAGTGTATGTAATGTAGTAGAAGCATTAGGTTAAAATTCCCTAATTCATCAACAAAATTAATCTCTTAAACCAACCAAAATCTCTCTGAAACAAAACCATTTTCTTCAAAACTTCCAAGAAAGAAATAAAAAAAATGAAGAAATATACTACTCTTGTATCTAACATTAACAATATCGTATTAATCAATCCAAATCGATCTGTGCTTGAAAAACCTATGCTCGATAGAATGAATTAGAGAAATGACTCAATAAAGTCCCTCATCAAGTTCAATTTTTCCAATCACAGTTAAACCTCTCTAGTCGCAATCCCGAGTGACATTGGAGCAATGATAACTATTTATCAAGTGAAGTGCGAGAATAAATAATGTAATACAATTAAGTCCATGAGCAAATATAACCCTTTCATACATAGTAAAAGTTTTTTCTTATAGATTACATACTATTTTGTTTCAAATTAAAACACAGTTTGAGCATTAATTACATGTACATAAGTAGCCAAACTTTAATGAAACTAAGAGGAAAGGAACCACTAAGGGAACTAGACAATCAAAATGTTTTTCCCTTTGTCAGACACTGGCAGACTTAAAATGTTAGTAGTAGAGTGGTGAACCCAAGTTCAAAATTAGTTTAATAAGTAGTAAGTCTAGCATATTGCTTATAACAAGCATCCTAAAAATAATGCATGTATACATGAATAGTAATAATGAAGCAATATATGAAAAAATGACATGTAGAGAAAAATAATTATAACAATGCAACAGTTACAAAAGAGAGATTTTAAATGCATGTTAATTGAAAATGATGTGCAGACTAGAGTTTCAAATTATCAAATTCAACCTTATGGTCATGTCGAGCGGGTCACGAGTCAAGCGTACCGACTGCTCAAATAGGTCATGAGCTTGGCATATTCCTCAAATACTCCAGCCTCGTGCTCGATCCTCAAGTATTGTCACTTGACCAGGTCAGGACCTAGGCACATTGATTATGTGTCCTAACTTTGCACTTAAACCTCGAGTCTAATTTCAATCACATTATGTATCATAACCTCACGACCTTGAGCTTACAATCTCATTATCAGTGTACATCTATATATCTCTTAAAATCAATTTGTTTTAGCTTAAATTAAATGAAAAGTTTCAACCCATGTCATTTTATCACTATTTTATGCAAGGAATAGAAATTAAAACAATATCTAAATTAAACTACTCACCTTGGGTTTCACATATCCATTTCTCATCGATACTCGGCCCAGTTCCACAATCTATGCTCAGATTTGCATTATTCAAACCCAGGTTCAGTTTCTTTATGAAACTTGGCTCAATTCTAGCTTTATGGTCCATAACGAGTTTCGATTAATATAGATTTAACTTGATCAACAAGTGTTCGAATTTGCTCGAACTTAGTCAACTAGTAAAACTTGGTCAATTGGTCAAACTTAGCCTAAACTGGTTAAAATTGGTCAACAGGGTCAATTTAGGTCAAATTCGATCAACATGGGGTCAATTTGGTCAAAATGCCCAAATTTTCCTACTTATTTAAATTTTCTAGTTACGTAGTCCTTATTACGCGATAACTTTTATGATTTTTTTTGTGGTCAAATTGTACATTAGATTGGCGCAAAAGCTTTTAGATTTATACCAGACTTCGCCAAAAGCTTTCAAATTTACCCTACACTTCTTGAGTAATTGCCAAAATTTTAGCTTGCATTTTTTTTATTTTATTTAGTAGGCGTTTTAAGGGGATTATCAGTCCTTTATTAATCAATAATTTTATGTGACAAGAAGTAACATATTATCTCAATTGACCTGCTTACCCATATTGTTTTTCCACAAAATTTGGTACACTTATATTTGGGTGTCTAGCAAGGTGTCCACCAAATTTCATCCCAACAAAAAAAAAAAAAGATTTGGTTAGTCAATTGGTTCCTTAAAGTTTTTACAGTGCAATAAGTGCTCCTAAATTCATGCATTTTCATGAACTTCAAGCATGATTTCCCACCATTGAATTTCTAGTTTAAAGGCCATTTCTCCTATACTTCTTGCATGTCTTTACATCATAGCAACATATTTTTTGAACGTACATTCAAATTAATAAGGACGAATGACAAAAATCCTAGTCATACATTTCATCAAACACATAACACATATAAGTGACAAGACAACTTGGTATACAAGTTAAACCATGACCAAAGGAGATTATGGAAAGAAATTTAACCCAGAGTACCAAGATCACGTACCTCAAAATGGAGCTTGAATGGGGTTCTCCAAGTACTCCAAAATCCTC
>JAJIYU010018113.1:0-11425 GCA_030144865.1 Tinospora cordifolia | reverse complement strand
ATCATCTTTAAATAATTAAAGAAGATAGTGCCAATTTTAATCAATTAAAAATAGCTTTAAAGTATATGAATAATGCACAACAAACCACCATTATTAATACTTATAATTGCTCACAAACGAGCATGGAGGACCCCCTTGTCTCTCCATTATTCTAAGCTAACCACTACCATACCCTAATTACTAACCATCGAAGCTCTACTATAAATAGGGAGCCTCTCCTCATATTTTTGGATACCAAATTAAAGCATTGAAGTTGTTTGAGAGGAGAGGGAGATGAGGAAAGTTTGAAAGAAAGAATAGATAATGTGAGTTTCTTTCCTTTCTTTTAATTTATTATTTTGATTTAGATAATGCTTGCTTGTTTGGTTAGCTTGATCTTTTATGTTTTATTCTTGTTCTTTGCATTTATGTCATTCAATCATCATGTTGCATGACCAAGAGAGTATACTCTGTAGTTGCGTCTTGTATGACCTTCTACATCAGAAATCGAAAGTCGTTTTCTTGTTTGAGAGAGTATGCTCTGTAGTTGCGTCTCGTACGATCTTCTACATCAGAAATCGAACATCTGTGTTCTAGTTGATTTATCATGTTATATTATGGTATGTTTAATTTTTTGTTGAAATATTTATCTATCATGCTCTTGCACACAAAAGTCAGATTAAATGAGATTTCAACCACGTACCGGTGCGGGGGACTTTCTGTGTTCGATGTAGAATTGGAACTGGCTGTCAATACTGACACCAACATGGAACAGGTTTCAAAAAAAATGAACCCGCTGGAAAGGGGTTTGAGTTTCAGAATTGATCTCTCACCAGATCTGGAGCACAGAGAGTATTCTCGTTCGGTCTAACTTACCACTGAATTAATATATTGGTTGAATCGAATTAATCTCTGAAAGTGTTTGATCTGTTTGCATTATCTGGTTGGAATAATGGATTAAATAGATGGAATGATTCACTGAGCTATGTAGCTCACCCCCCTTATTTTTCACAACAGGAAATTGATCAGCCTGCGCGGAGATTGTTCCTAAGAAAGTTTTTATTTAATTTAATGTAGGGCAAATAGGCCCAAGTGAGCTCATGCATTTTCAGCTTTAAATTTATTTTTCGCTGTAATGAAATATTGTACTTGGAATTGTTAAATGAACATATGAAGGATCTTCTTTACTATGATGTTATTTTTGTACACAGACTAATGTACACGGGAACCCTAATGCATTTGGGTCTAAGAAGAAGAAAATGTAGCACGGGCCCGTCTCTCGGGTATCCCAAGATTTTTTATCAAATAGAATTGAACCGTCCGATGACATGGAAGATGGGACTTGAGAGGCGGGGTGTTACAAGAATGCTCGGGTAATACTTAGCATCTTGAATGATTTCTATAACTGCTAGGGCGAGCAAGTTAATTTTGCCAAATCTCATATGTATGTTTTTCCAAATGTTTAGTGAAGCTATGCCAATGATCTAAGTTAAATTTGCAATATTAGCTTGACAAACAAGCTAGGGAAGTATCTGGGGTTTCCAATATCTATTTCCAATATCTATTCCCAAGTTAATTAGGTTACATTCCAATCGATTCTGGATCGCATTGAAAGTTAATTAATTAGTTGGTTGGAAAGCGACGCATCTCAATATAGCAGGGCGAGTTACCTTGATCAAGTATGTTCTCTCATCAATTCCGGTGTACACTATGCAATGTTTCAAGCTCGCTATTGTTGTTTGCAACCATCCAGATCAATTAAATATGAGGTTTCTATAGAGTGGTAGTTGGGATTGGCGCAAGATTCACTTAGTCAATTGGGACATGGTTTGTGCTACTAAAAAATAGGGCAAAAATTGTGACGACCCCTCACTGGGTCCCCAGATCTCCCCTCAAGGCACTCTAGGCTACGTGTTCACTCACAGGAATTGTCTCCTTCCCTAGGAGTTTTATTTCGCTTTCATGGGATTCGAACCCTGATTCTATAGGTCAAATACATAGTTTTACGAACTCCCGCTACCACATGGTTCAATGGTAGCGGGAGTTCGTAAGTTACAGAATACTCTGCAACATATAATTATCACAAAAAATATGCATACAAGGATTAGAATTAACCACCAGGGGAAAACATAGAGATGAGAAAGCATTACAAACTCAACTTAAACTACAAACTTGAAAATATTAAGGAAGACAAACATAAACAACAAGGAGGTTTTCCTTCCAGGACTCGATTGATTACAATGGAGGAAAGAACCTTTATTTATAAAAAACCAAGCCTAACCGTACTTTCATAAAGGAGTGGCTGAGAATTAAAGCTTATCCCTTTACTGTTGTCTTTTTACTATGGAGGATGCCATGCCATGTTTGTGCCATGTGATCTTGTTAGCGCACCTCATACCTTTTTTGCCTTTTTACAGAGCCCATGTGAGCTTTGTTAATTGTCTAACTCATCATATTAGGAATCTCTCCAAATAATGGAGCCTGTGCTTCTATTGAGGTCACGTAAATGATTTGGATGTCCAGAAAGGAATTGCACCAATAATTGATTCAAAATCTCAAAAAGGTGATTCTCTTCCTCACTCAGACCAGCTATTCCGTAAAGCAGACTGGCATCGTAGGGTCGAGTCGGATGAGGCCAATTAGTAACCCTTGTAGTCTCGTTCCATCTTATCATATCTGTCTGAAACTGCTGCTGTGGCCAATATGGAGCATCCAATGCTACCAAAAATCTTGCAATGTATGAGGTGATGGATAATAGGCTTGCGTGTTAAAATAGAGCAGCTGCCTGTATCCCTGAAGAATCTAAAATTACAGATTTCTTTTGCTGCAGCAGCAATCGGGTCATTTCCAATGCAAGTGTATCAGTGCTCAGATGCCAAAGGGGCAAAGAAAGCAATGGTTAAATATCTTTGAGGTCATCCTTAGATAAAACGTATCCAGTCCATATGAGGTGCAAATTTGAGCATAAATTTATAGAACCTATTTTGATCTAGATGGCAGGTATTTGATCCCAAGCTCATCTGGAAAAGATAAGCTGTTAGAGCATTTTTATCAAGGTTGAAGTCGATCCACCATGATCAAAGGATATGCATTAAGTAACAATAGGCTTCTTTAGGGAAAAAAATAAAAATTAAGGATCCAGAACAGAAATAGATAGGGCTTTGTTGGGTGTGGGAAATAGCCAAAGAACAGGTTGTGTTTCCGGGTAAGGACTTTGAGATGTCCATCAATGGTGGGTTGGCTGGGGATATTCCAATAAATATTTTCTCTGATTTCAACGGGAAAAGAAAGTAAAAAACTCATGATATCAAAAGGATTCGATCCATCAGAAGGATCAGGGTTTGAAGAAGATGAACCAATTACTCCAATGAAATATTATGTAGGTTGCCTAGACAAAAAATCAGCAAGGACATTATTTTTTCCAGGAATATGTTTCACCCTGAAATTATACAGGAAAAACTAGTTTGCCCATCTGAGGAGTTGAGAGTTTGGAAGGACCTTTTGTTTGAACTGAAGCATCTTTGGAAAACTGGAAATGTCCATTTCGATAAGGAACTGAAATCCCACAAGATGAAATTGGAATTTTTCGATGCCTCATTTTATTGCAAGAATTTTTTTGAAAGTAGAGTGATAATGAGCTTCAGAAGGCTTAAAAATACCACTCTTATATCCACAATCTGTCTGGTTCCATCGGGGAATTCTTCAAGTAAAACTGCTCTCCAATGCTCGTCACTAGCGTCTGTTTGTAATATGCGTGTAACACCCCAATTTTTGGCCAGACCTCCATTCACGTGTGGATCGTCGCTCGATGAAAATCAAGGTGTTACTTAAAAATTTTGCTCTGTCCAAATCTTTTTTCTTAAAAATTCAGTTCATAACCATTAGTTCTCAAGTCAATGTTTGGATGAATTTCTTATACAGAACAAAAGAATCAAAATAATTTCTCAATACATTCACGAGATTTCTCAAGATAATTCGTAAACATTGCAGCGGAATAACTTTAAAGACTATTATTAAAACCAAAATTGTTCAACAAGAAAAGTCATTTAAAGATAAAATAAACCGAAGTTCAAATCAACATAACTACATTAAAATAGTCCAATGAAAATACATAAAATACGACCTCCAAGTCTCCTATCCTGGACGACCTCCCCAATGAGGCATCCACTTAAACTGTGAGTCTTCTAATGTAAGTTAACATACTCTACGTCCAGATGTACGTAAAAAATGAAGTGGGAGTGAGCTTGAAAGCCTAGTGGATCGATCCTACATATCACATGCATTGTACAGACCCAATCCAAAACATTACAAACATTTTCAAACATTAGGCGTTCAAACATTTATTTGTTTTAGTCAGAGTCTAAGACCGGAAGATGGTTGAGATGCCTCTCAGTATTACCTATGATCCAATCAAATCTTAGAGGGTTCTAATAACTATCTAAAATCAATCGACACTCACATCACAGCCTAAGAGAGAGTACTTATCGCGACTCGTACCGTCTCCCAAAGGCTTCAAGCTGTCACAGTCAGCTCCGGGTGGGAATACCTACGATCTGCCTTGTAGCTTGACAATCTCAAGCAGTGACATATAGGAGATGTCACATCGATCCGCTTCGGGCTCGTCAATCGCACCGATACGTGGATTTTTAATAAACCATCGTCTTATTTTAGTTTTACAAACAGTCTCAATCACATCAAGTATCACACAATTCACTAGGAAAATAATTCAAACTATGTATGCAAGTTAACATGATAAGATGCATGAGTGAACAATAAGATCTAGACGCATATATTCCTAGTCATGTATGCTATATTTGAGTAAATCCAAATGCAAGATTATGTCATGAACTAATTACGCATGTATCAAACAATTCATCATACATCCCACATCATTCACATAAGCCAAACAATTTCAATCAAATTCCTAATAAAATTCTAATAACCTAAAACTATTCAATCAAATGTTTTGAATCTTAAATCCATATAATACATATGAGCAAGAAAGTCATGAACACCTGATTTCGCCGATCTTTAGGGCGACCTTACTTTCCTTCGAGCTATTGGTAAGAGTCTGAAATTCAATAATCAATAAAAATTCTTAAGTTCTTGATTCATATTAAATTTTATTCAAGATATTCTTAAGCCTTAATAATTTCTAAATTAATTGTAAAGTCTAAATATCAACTTAGACTATTTTCAAGTTAATTCTAAATTCTAGAACTTCATATAGTTAGAACAAAACAATTTCTAAGTTCTTAAAATTTTTTAATCTGAAATTGAAACTTTTATGACTAGTTTCTTAGGTTCTAAGACTTATTCATTTGTAAATAATTTATTTAGTGCCGAACAACTTATTTAAAAACATTAAACTTAATTTGGGTTTTAAAAATAAATAATTTATGTTCAATAAATCTTATTTCACTTAAAATAAGATTTTTTAGATCTAGTATTTGAACTAAGGTCGACAATATTATTTTATCACTCAAACATCCCTAAATTATTCTTTTTTAATAGTAAAATATTCATTTTCAAATATTAAATCTAAATTATAAATTTCTTAATCTTGTGAGTTCCAAAATAAAATTATTTTATCTTAAGATTCTTTCTTAATTGATTTGATGACTTCCAAATCTCCGAATTGTCACAATTTAATTAATTATATTCATATCATAATTAAATTAACTACGAACAAAATAAGACTTCTAAATAATCTATGTGTAGTTTCAGTTTTATATATTTATTTATATCACCTATAATAAATTCAAAGTCTTCCGAAGTTTATTTTTCATGTTTTTAATTTGCTAATATAATTAAAATTTTTTTAAACTTCTAATTTTTGTCTCTCATCTACTATATAAAGTTTTGTCTCTAATTAATTTAAGACTTTATTAGTAAAATCTTTTAATTTGGATTTCTAAAATTTTTTAAACTTCTTTTTTTTTAAAAAAAAATTTCTAAACATTTAAAATTAGTTAGAAGATTCTAATAAAGAAATAATTTAAATTCTTTAAAACATCTAAACATTTAACTTTAATTAGTTCAAGATCACAAATTTTAAATAATTAATTAAATAAATAAAAGACTAAAATAAATTTTCGTACCTGGTCAAATTTCAGTTTCGTTCAAAATTATTCCCAAAATAATCTCCAACTTTTCTGAAATTCTTCGCTATTTTGTTATCGATGAGCTAAATGTTGACGTTCAGTTGCGACGGTAGGGACAAAATTTTTTTCCATCTTCACGTTGTAACGACTCAAAATGATATCCAAATTACTATTCAAGTCGCTCAATTTTGTTCAATAATAACCAACCATAATCAACGATTTTATGCAGCATCAAAATCAATTACATCCAGTAGCTTGAGTTACTCATCTTCTTCTTCGTTCTTCACTAAATCAAACCAGGAAATTAAAAATCAAAACACCCACCAGCAATTTGATTTTCCTTCATCAGCTTAATTCATGTTAAATAATTCAAATATGTTAAGTTCCCAACCAAAAATCATCACGAGGCATCACGTAACAAGAATTCAAACCATAGCTTCACACCATCGTCTTTCCTGTTTCTGATAACCAAAGAACCCAGAAAATCAGTTCATCAATCACGTTCATCTTCAAAAAAAAAAAAAAAAAAACAAACGAACCCAAATCAAACCACATGTACACACATCAAGGCTTGCTCAAATAAATTAGAAATTCAATCTTCAACTCAAGTTCTTCGTTTGGCTAGCATCAACTCCATCACCAAAATCAGCACACCATAACATCTTCTTCGTTTCATTCCTCTTCATGAATTAGTTGCACACCGCAGCTCAGCTGCAGCAGCCGTTTGTCCAAACAGCCAACGCCATGCAGCTTCCCATCGTCTTAGTTTTCAGCTCACCTCTGGTTCTTCTTTTTCATTGCGTTCTGCTTCTTCTTCTTTGGTTCATCCGGCTGCAGCAACCAAAAACCCTGTTTGCTCTGTTCCTCTTCATTTCGTCCTCAGCCAGGAAAACCAGCAAGGTCCAATCACAGCATCCCGTTCCCACTATTTTTCTTCTCCACTTCTTCTTCTCTGTTCCTCTTCTTCACGTACGATAGCCCAGAAGTCCGACACACTCACATTCCCCTGTTTTTTGCTCCTCTTCCTTGCAATGGTGTTCAGCTTCATTTGGCAGCAGCAGCGGTAGTGGTAACGACACCAACAGTCGCATCTTCCCTCTGTTCGTCACACCAAACCACCATCAGTTCCTTCTTTACTCTGCAGTGGCAACTTGAGCAGGAACAGCAAGTGTTCTGTTTCCTTTCTTGGTTGTCTTCTTCTTCTAATCGCACCACCATCAAACACCACCCCTGTTTCTTCTTTTCAATTTTCTCAGGCTGCAGCAGCAGCAATAGCAGTAGTAATAGTAGCAGCAATGGCAGTAGCTTCTGCCTTCATTTCCTTCCTATGCTCGTTCAACAACACAACATGTTCTTCATTTCCACACACCCTCATCCGGATCACACACACTAGCTTCCGTCCTCTGTTCTTCTTCTTTTTAGTTTCTTCATTTTCCTTTTTGATTCGCCCAAACCAATTTCTTCAATGTTCCAGATTTTCCTTCACCGCCAAAACCATATTTCGGAATTTCGGATATTAATTTTTTTTTTCACTTGATTTGTGTTAAAACTTTATGATAAACTTATATATATGTTAATAATATCATCACCTGCCCACTTTAATTCATCTATTATATGTATAAATTTTTTCAAGCACCAATTTATTCCAAATTCACCAATCAAAAGCATTTCTCCAATAATCAATTTCATCATCTGTCATTTTCATTTTCATCATCATTTTTTTTATTAACACACACAAGTTGTAAAATTCGAGGTTGTTACATAAAGTCTCAATTTCTACAAAATAATATCTCATTTCATATTGACTCGTGACGTATCACGCTCGAAAAACCCGAAGTGTTATAATGTGTAAGCCAAAATCAGGAATCTTGAGAAGAGGCAAAGTCTGAACAACCAGCTTTAGACTTTGGATGGCTTTGGTATGCTCATCTGTCCACAGAGGAGCGTCCTTTTTCAGTAATGAGGACAACTTGCTAGTATACCGGGAGAGATGTTTAATGAAATTTTCCATATAATTTACCAGGCCCAAAAACTGTTGAATAGTAGTTTTGTCTGGAAGAAAATCTGGGAATTCCAATAGCTTAAGAGCGACATGAGGCTAAAGGGCCAAGTGCCCATCAACAATAGTCATACCAAGAAAATCAACTTGAGTCTTGAAAAGTTGCATCTTCTTAGCTAAAAGCATTAACCCCTTTGAAACCCCTTTGAAACACAAATCGCATGAAATATGTTAAGCAACTCAATATGTTCCATGATATTGCTGAAAAACAACAAGATATCATCAATGTAAATTAATGATTGTTGTTGGATTGGCGAGAAAATAGTATTCATGGCCCGTTGAAAAATGGACGGGGCCGTCTTGAGACCAAAAGGCATGATTGTCCACTGGTAGTGATGTCCAGGGATGACAAAAACTATTTTTGGCCTATCAACTAGTCAATTCCCAATTGCCAAAATCCTAATTTACAATCAAACTTTGAAAAAATCTTAGCTTCTGAGAGATGTTGGAATAGTGTATCTGGCCTTGGTAATGGAAACTTATCATCTGCCAAGAAACAATTGAGCGGCTAGTAATTGATTACTAGGTGAAGTTTACCTCAGACTTGTTCAGATCTTTTGTTGACATAGAAAGCTTCACAAGCCCATGGAAATGTAGTGGGTTCAATAAGGCCTTCTTGCTGCAATTGTTGTAACTCCTAAATAGCCAAAGTGAGTTGAGAAGGAGACACACCATGGTGTGTTACCTTAGTGGGATTAACATCTTCATTAAACTTGAAAGGTAGTTTGATGAAGAAGTTTGGGATTGACCATAGCGGGTGAGAACATTTGAGGAGGAGTTCAGAATGGTTCTCTACACAGCAATCTTAGACAAGCTTTTGGTGTAATGCGGCAAGTGAAGGATCATCTTCAGAGACTTCCAAATTAGGAGAGATTGTAGCCACCCATGGGACAAATAGATTTTGTCTTCTGACTGTGAGGAGTCAAGGTCAGGTGTTTGATTTGCTGAATAATGTCGTAGCCAATGATGAAGGGTTTGGACAGAGTTGGAGCACCAAGAATGCGATGCTTGAAAGTGAGAAGCGGATGGAGCTTATCTTGACTGGCTTGCTAATTAAGGTGATCACCAGTTGATTTGTGCGCGCAATATTGAAAGATTGGTTGTAAGGCTTCCAATATTCAGTAGGCAAAACAGAGGGATGCATTAAAGTGGCTGATGCACCCGTGTCAATAAGCGTTGTTAGCTCAATCGAAAAGTGGTAAGGAGAGAGAAATACCTGAACTTTCGCATGGGGCAGATTTGCAATGCCATAGCATGAAGGAGAAGTATTAAGAATGAAGGCTTCATTGTTTGAAAGCACTATGAGAGCCTTTGGGGAATATTCATCTTCCAGAGAGAAAAGGTATTCAACATCTGAAATCTCTACGTTAGTGAGACCAGAGATTTTCTCAATGACATTTGCATGCCTCTTTGACTTTTTAGGGCATTGTTTAGCAAAATGCCCTTTTTTCTTACAGATGAAACATCTGGAGTCATCTGTTTTGCCTTGGATCTTTTTGCGATGGAGAAATTGGCATCGAATTTGCTTGGGAGGCTATTTTTCCTTTGACCTCTTAGGGGAAGAGGGCTTGCGCCTTCCGGGCAATACATCAGGTTTGCGGCAATTGCATGGTTTATAAGGGTGGCACTTTATACGGCTGGGATCATGAAAAGCCTGAAACAATGTTTTCTCTAATCGTTTCAAATCTTGAATGAACGCCAAATTTTCACATAAGCATTCATGGCCTTTGTGAATATAAGAGAATAACATGACAAGAGTATAGCCTTCATATGTCTTATTGTTGGCAATCATGTAGTTTTTCACTTCATGAGCAAGTGCCCTGGGAAAAGAGAACAAAAAGAGTGTTTTGAGGTTATTATCATCAATACCTTTGATGAGGTAAAGCCATCGAGACATTTGCTCATAATGGGCTTGTAGATCTTTGAGTTTGAAGGAACAACACTTGGTTGCAAGAAATTTTTCTCGGGCCTGAATAGTATAATGATCATATGGACCAATAAAGGTTTCAAAAAGAGCGGAGATCAAGTGGAAGAAAGTATTGTTAAGATAACCAATCTGTCAGTATTCTTGTTGGGCATCCCACCAATCTTGAAGACTACTAGAGAATCGAGTAACTAATTTCTCAATAACAATTCGATCTGTAGCCCCAGGTTTGAGTTTTTCGGCTGAGCACTAGGAGTACATATCATGAAAGAATAATGGCCATTGGTCAAAAGACAAATAATCCAAGTTGAAAGTAGTAGAAGATCCAGTTGTTTTGGGGGGTTTGTGCTAGAAGGAAGGAGGAGGTGAACATTCCATATCATCATCTTCGGTTTTGAGAGGTGTAACCGAGGGACCATTAGGAGCAGAACTTGGGTTGGGATCAGTGGCCATAAGAATGTCATCAGCATCAGATGAAGAGGAGTTAGCAGAGGAGGAAGCCGAGCTAGAGAGTGAAGGCTCAGCAGAATCAACATGCTGACGTTCAGTTAAGGAGACAGAAGGTTGATCATATCTCCAGGAAAAATATTCAAGAAAAGGAACAAGAGGTTTTTCAGAAATATCTGGCATGGGATGTGGTCTGGAGGAAGCAATGGGATCAGGTTCAAATGGTGGCACAGTCATGACCAGTTTTCTTTACCTTTTTCTTTTTTTCGAAGAGAAAAATCTTCTTGGTCAGACAGGTGGGAAGAATAGGTACAAGTAGGTCGTAACAAAGGACGAGAATGCAGAGAAGGACGCGTGGCCGATGGTTGAGAAGATGGAATTTGGTTATGAGTTTCATATGAGGGGGGAAAAAGTGGTGAAAAGAAGCGGGACGGAGTAAAGGTTGAACGGACAATATTGGGTGTATAGGCTGGATTAGCAGAAGAAAAGGTAAGGTCGCGAAGTTGGTTTTGGAGGGAGAGTTTCTCTTGTTCTAGGGGGCCAAGCAAGGCTGGATGAGTGACAAAAGCGGGAGATTCAGCAAGGGAAAGCATGATATACAAATAACAGGGTGTATATATATATATATATTTGTATGTCACATTATTTATATATGTAATCAATTATATAAATAATTGAATGAAATTATTCTCACATTATTCACATGTCATTCCCAAACTTTTGCATCAAGCAATGAAACAATCTTTATCCCCAGATTATTATGAAATTATTCTCA
Organism: Tinospora cordifolia; assembly: GCA_030144865.1. Lineage (NCBI taxonomy): Eukaryota > Viridiplantae > Streptophyta > Magnoliopsida > Ranunculales > Menispermaceae > Tinospora > Tinospora cordifolia. Next base: position 137 of record JAJIYU010018113.1, on the reverse strand, counting down.
CATTGTATTGCTATTCACACACATTATATATGAATTATTCGTTTGTTATACTTGCATTATTTAGTCATAAATAAAGTACATATATATATATATATATATATATATATATATATATATATATATATATATGCGTGCAT
>JAJIYU010018112.1:0-11348 GCA_030144865.1 Tinospora cordifolia | reverse complement strand
CTATAACTCTAATTTATTTTATTTTTCACGTGTTATCCCACAATTTGCACCCAAAAGAATTTTGAAATTAATTTATTTAATTATTTGACAAAATTCTGGGGTATTACAGCTATGGAGCCCACAAAATTATTCGTAACTCTGATTATGAATCAATGTTTTCAGTTATTTTGAAATACTGAGATTATTGTATTTATACTTTATCCCTTGGATACGAACTGATGAAACTATCAGATGTGAAAAATAATGAAAAGAAAAAAGCAATATCCTCAATTCTCAGATAGAAAGCAGGACTAACTGTACTCGGAGGAAATGGCGTCTCAAGCCGAGACAACCACGTCACCTATGATGTATGTAAGAAAGATTGGGAGCTGGGGGTGTTACAAGTTTGGGAAAAACAGCAAGATGATCTGGGTTGCTAGCTAGGAGATGTGTGTAGTTGTTGCTACAATTTGGGCATGATAAAGAAATTTGAGCTGCTGTGAACCACGAACAGAGGAGGAGAAGGAAATACTGAAGCCGCCGGGTGCAAGAACCAAAAAACAGAGGAAGAATTGTAGCAGCGTTGTTGCTGTGACTTGGGCAAGAAAATGAAGAGATCTCTGCGGTTGGGGTGTCATGAATCATGAACAGGGGTTGTGAGCTGGTGTGAATTGGACACAAATGGAAGGAGTGAAGAATGTGAGTTGTTGGCCCGTGAACTAAAGGGCAGCAAATCTTGGTTTGATGACAAAGAAGAAGTTTGATGTTGTTTGGGTATGATTGGTAGGATGCTTGTGTTGACAATTCATGAGGGAAAGGAAGAACAACTAGGCTTTGAAATGGTGAGGAAGAAAAAATGAAGCAACGGTGGCTACTGGTTCATACACATCCGAATGAAGGAAGAACAGGGGCGTTGCTATGTTGGTGCTCTATTTTGGACAGCAAATAAGAACAATAGGCAACTATAGTTCGAACATCAAATTGGAAGGGGTTTTGCACTGTTGCTAGTCTGAGATGGCGAGTTGTGATCTTGATAGCTTGAAGAAATTCGGTTTGAACTGAAATGGAGAAAGAGGAATAGAAGAAGTGACTCAGGTGTACGTGTGGTGACCGATGTAATGTAGTGCGACGAATACAACGTGAGGTAAAATTTGATTTTTAAATTCTAAATAATATGAAATTTATAAATCAATTATCAAAATTAGTTTAGAATATTTATTAAATAATGTAAATTAAATAAATTTAATACTAAATTATTTATTAATTATTGAATATGAGGATTAATTGATTTACTAAAATTAATTTAATTAATCTTTTAAATTAAGATTAGAAAAATGATTTTTTAACAAATTAATAGTTTTATTTAATGTTGGAAGTTTAAATATTTAATTATTTAAATTAGTTAAAAACATGAAAAATAAACCTTAGGAGTTTAAAAATCTTTTATAAGAAAATAATAAAATCTTAGGCTCTGAAACTAAACTTAGAACATTTAAAAATCTTATTTTGTTCGTAGTTAGATTAATTATGATATTAATAAATTTTTTAAATTTCGAAGATTAAGTGGTTAGAAATCTAATTCTACAAAAAGGCTTGTAAGTAAATGATTAAAGTTGTAATTTCAAATCAAGAAAATTTAGAGGACTTAGAAACTATTTTAATTAAAAGATATAAAATTTTAGAACGTAGGAATAATCCAAAAGTAGTTGAAACTAATACCTAGATTCCATAATTAGTTCGAAAATTTTTAAGCTTAAAAATATTTTGAATAAGATCTACTATGAATTAAGAACTTAGAAATTTTATTGATTATTGAATTTCAGATTTTATAATTAAGAGTATCGAGTATTTCAACAGAAGGCAAGGAGCCTAAAGATCGACAAAATTAGGTGGGCGTGACTTCCTTGCTCATATGTATTATATGGATTTAAGATTCAAAACATTTGTTTGAATAGTTTTAGGTTATTAGAATCTTATTAAGAAGTTGATTGAAATTGTTTGGTTTATTTGAATGATGTGCGATGTATGATAAATTATTCAGACTCATGCATAATTAGTTCATGACATGATGGAATATAAAGGTTTGCACTTAGATTTACTCAATTATGGCATGCATGAATAAGGAAAACATGCATCTAGATCATATTGTTTATTCATACACCTTATAATGTTAACTTGCATGCTTAAATTGACTTATCTTCCTAGTAAATTGTATGATGTTTGATGTGTTTGAGATTGTTTGTAAAACAAAAATAAGATGATGGTTTATTAAGAATCCACATACTGGTGCGATTGTCGAGTTGCAAGGTGGATCATAGGTATTCCCACCCGGAGTTGCCTGTGACAGCTCGAAGTCTTTGGGAGACAGTACGAGTCTAGACAAGTACTCGCTCTTAGGCTGTGATATTGAGACATGACTAATTTTAGATGGTACTAATACTTGAGGCCTCTATGATTATGATTAGATTGCATCACAGGGAATACCAAGAGGCATCTCAACCCTCTTCTGGTCTTAGACTTCGACCCAAAACTAAATAAAAGTTTGAAACGTCTAATGTTTGAAAGTGTTTGTAATGTTTTGGATTAGGTCTGTATAATACATGTGATGTGTAGGAACGATCCACCGGGCTTTTGAGCTCACTCTCATTTTATTTTTCAGGTACATCTGAACGTAAAGTATGATAACTTACGTTAGAAGACTCACAGTTTAATTAGATGCCTCGTTGGGGAGGTTGTCCGGGATTGGAGGCTTGGAGGTTATGTTTTATGTATTTTACTTGATGATTTTAATGTATTTACGTTGATTTTAACTTTAATTGTTTTATCTTTAAATAACTTTTCTTGTTTAACAATTTTAGTTTTAATAAGAATTTTAAAGTTATTCCGCTGCATTGTTTATGATTTATATTGAGAAATTTGGTGAATGTACTGTGAAATTATCTTGATCTTCTATTTTGTATAGAATATTTATCTAGACTTTGAATTGAAAATAAAATTTTATGAGCTTGATTTTAAAGAAAAAGATTTAGACAGAAAATAAATTTTAATAGCATTCTAATTTTAACGGGTGACGATCCATACGTGAACGGAGGTTCGATTGAAAATTGGAGTGTTACAATCAAGTAAGTTAAATTTGGTGATATGTTACATTTTTAGATGTGACTCTGTCAAATTTTTTAAGAAATTGGTGATTTGGTTAGGAAGGCTTATAGGGTTTCTAACATATCAGTACTTTGACATGTTTGAGAATTTTGTGTCGGTCATAATGTCGCCTGAGAAGGGGCCACGACAATAGTGGTATTAGAACCTTAGGTTTACAAGCCTTAGGAAGAGAAAAAGAAAATTATGGATCCCCATGAAGAGTGGTTTAAGAAGTTGGAGGATATGGCACTGATGCAATAGCAAAGTACCACCTAACTAACATAGATGATGGGTAAGATCAGGGAAGAGTTGTGGTTGGTGCCAGTAGCGTTGGGGTTAATGAAGTAGTACCTACTATTGCCACAACAACTCCAATACTAGTAGATAGAAGTGATGAGAAAGAAAAGAAAAGATATAAAAAGGTAATGAAAGCTTTTAAAATGAGATAACTCCCAACATTCAAAGGGGTCTTAGTGTTAGAAATTGCTAAAAATTCGTTAATTAGAATAGAAACTATATTTGATGATGTGCAAGTGGGGGATCAAGACAAAGTGAGATTAGCTACTTTTAAACTCACTGAGGATATAGAGCGGTGGTGGAAGTCCACAAGTAGACAACATTCAGGTGTAGTTTCTTGGGAAAAATTCAAATAAATATTCTATGAGTGTTTCTTTCCACCAGCGAAGAAGGATAAGTGAAGGGATTAATTTCTTCATTTGAAACAGGGGAAGATGATAGTCTAAGAATGTAAACATAAATTTATTAAACTGTCTTTCTTTGCACCAAAGCTAGTGATCACTGATAATTTGCAAATGAAAAAGCTTCGTGATGGGTTTCTTGACGTCATGTGTAAGGGATTGGCACTTGTTGGGGTAAAAACATATGCGGATGTTGTTAGTCAAGCTTTGGACTTTGAGAGGGTTGAAACTGCAAATCAGGAAGCTACTTCACATACTTCCCTATTATCATCTGAGCAAAATGTAGCATTCCAAGGAAAAAGCAAATCCAGGTGGAATCAGAATCAATCTGAGGGAAATAAAAGATTTCATATGGGAGAGGTATCTAGCAGGATTGGGACACTTGCGACACCAATGGTGTTAGTTTCAACATCAGGTTCCAGGGGACAACAATTTATGGGGAGATCTCAGAGTTAGAGTTCCTTAGTGAGATTACTAGTATCATTGGGACGAGGATGTGGAAGAAGACAAAGTGGAATGTCAGCACCCAGGATACAATCACAAACAAGGTCTTTTACACCTCCCTCATCTATTACTTGTTTTCAATATGGACAAAAGGGGGTCAAAAGACATGAATGTCCATTTCGAACACCACAAAGGAGATTGACAGCTCCATCCCAAATGAGCTTAGCGCCTTTAAGAGAGAAGTTAAGGCAGTGACTCAAACTGATCCATAGGCAAGCAAGAATCTAATTGAAGGTATGATCAGCATTTGTGATATTATGATGTATATTTTGATTAACATTGGATCCATGTTATCCTTTATTTCTAGTAGCATGGTAGATAAATTGAGACTTACTCCTCTTAGAACTAGTACACCCTTGATATTGAGTATAACTGCATGAAAAGGGACTTATCCTAATACGATATGTGAGAAATGTGTTGTCAAATATGAGGGATATAAAATGACTGTGGATTTGCGGGTGTTGGAATTCTTGGACTTTGATACCATACTAAGTATGGATTGGCTTGCAGCTTATCATGTTTATCTTGATTACTTTGCCAAGAGAGTAGTTTCTCAAATCTTAGGATAACATTCTTTTGTGTATAGAGGCATGGATACCTTGAGAACTCCCACTCGAGGTCGATTAATTACTGATGAAAAAGCACAATACCTAGCTGGCATAAAGACAGTGGATGAAAAAGAGCAAGGGATTCAGTTATCAGAAATTCCCGTGGTGAATGAATTTCTAGATGCATTTCCTGATGACTTACCTGAAATTCATCCTAGAAGGGAGATTGATTTTACTATTGAGTTAATGCCTAGAACTAAACTCATCTTTATTCCGCCTTATCACATGGCACCTAAGGAGTTACAAGAACTTAATGTGCAACTTGAAGAATTGTCGAGGCAAAGCTTTCATTGCTTTGAAGAGAAAACTGATTATTGTATCGATACTAGCACTTTCATAGCCTTGGAAGGAACCAGTCATTTACACTGATGCATCACATGCAGGTTTGGAGTGTGTTTTGATGCAAGAGGGCAGAGTAATAGCTTATGCATCTAAACAATTAAAGGTGCATGAGAAAAATTACCAGTACATGATCTAGAATTATGCAATGGTGTTTGCTTTGAAAATTTGGAGACATTCCCTCTATGGTAAGAAGTTCGCATCATACTCTGATCATAAAAGTCGGAAGTACTTGTTTAATAAAAAAGAGTTGAATATGGGGCAACACAGATAGTTACAAATTCTTAACGATTGTGATTTTAATCTTGAGTATCACCCTGGAAAAGCCAATGTTGTTGCTGATGTATTAAGCAGGAAACAAACTAAAGTTAGAGTTATGGCTTGCCAAATGGCTCATGAATGGCAGATGTTAGAACAGGCTACAATCACGAGCAAATGTGGCTGACAGATGTTCAAAATCAAAGAATTAAGGAATTGTATCAACATGATCCAAATTTTGGGATGTATAATGTAACACCCTGGCTCTCAGCCCTCTCTCCGTGACTTATCGTCGGGGCCGCTCGTGGAGATAGCGCGGCCATTCGATGGGAGACGCCAGGCTCAGGTTGTTCACTAAGAGTCGAAGGCTACTTGATTCCTTCTATTTTTGTCCATCTCATGCTTCAAAGCTTTTCTTTCAAATAAGTTATGAATTCAATTTGAAATACATAATGATCTTTAAAATGCATGTTTTGGTAGTAAACTGAGATTCATTAAGAGAATGCATGCAACGGTTCTAAATACTTACAAATTCAACATGAAAACACAATTTAGAAAAAAAAAATACAATAAGGCCTATGACCAAGTGTGATACATACCAAAATTTACAAGTAAGACAATTTAAAGATGGGCACATACCCAGTTCAAATCATTTACAACAAAATGACAAAAAATTAAACCAATAACTGTGACAACCTGCATGTGAGGTCTCACCCAACATAACAGGCTTGTATGGCTGGTCACTTATGCAGTATCAATGATAACGTGTAATGAATTAATGGGGTGAACTCAAGAGCCCAGGGGATCATCCTTACACATCATTAGCATTATACAAACTAGAATACACAACATGCAAACACTTTCATTACATTAGGGCGTTTCAAACACTTTACTGGTCAATCCGTCAAGTTTCGAAGACCAAAAGAGCTCAACTCTTGGTGTCCCCATGTGGTCTAGGAGCAAATCTGGGGGTACTGCCCGAGGGCCCGTTACCTTTCGAAACCACGATCTAAGGAGAGAGGTCCTAAGTAACTCACAGTCTGACATATCAATTAATTGTCACAATCAACTTAGATGGGACACCAACAATGATGTTATGCAGCTTATCATTGCCCCGATACGTGGAGTTATTAAATCTTAATTTAATCCTTTTTAGTTACAAATTCCATTTCAATTCAAAATAATGCAATAAATCAGATAGATACAACCATTTTTCATGAAAAATCATTCCCCAACTCACAATCCATATGTATTATCAAAGTGAATACGCAAACATCATGGTTTCTCAACAATCCATTCCAATCAAGATCAATCAAGTAAGTCCTAGCATGCCTCTAAATATATATTAAGCTAAACAAACATCATGTTATGCATTCAAAATCTGAATAATACTAGTGAGTAAGGAAATCTCGCCCACCTGATATTCAGTTCCCTTGAGCTGTTGTTCCTGTCTGTAGTCATCTTAGATCTTCAATGTACACCATTAAACATTTATAGCTCATGAGTTCGGAGCATTCTTCACTTGTTTAATAATAGTCTAATGGTCTCACGATGTTTGTATCCCATACTATACACAAGGCTAGAACGAAAAATTGAGTCAGGGACTCATTACCGCAATAATGCAAAAATCGATGATCGCATTACTGCAAGCGATTATCGCAGTAACCAATGCGCAAATTTGTTTTTCCAAATTTTTTATCGTGGTCAGTTACCGTGGTAACCAGTGGAGTTTGTGCATATTTCGTAAGCGTTACTGCAGTCTGTTATTGCGATAATTATGAGATTTTTCCCAAAATGCTATTCTCGGAATGTTATCTCGTTTGTGGTCCCTTTTGGGGTCTTTACATTCAACCACATATGATTAAGCTTAGAATACACATTTTACACCCATGGCAAACACTTAAAACATGAATAAATCGGAGAAATAATGTTATATCTTGCGCTATTTGCTTTCTCCTTTTCGTTTACCTTCAATACGAGGCTCCAACCTTCAATCACTTCTGTTTTCATTCCATCATAATGTCCATACTCATAACACACCTAATAATAGTGATTGAACACTCATTTGAGAGGAGAAATGGTGCTCACCTAGTTTGTCTTTGTGCAAGACGTGAAAACCCTCATTTTCTCCTTGTTTGGTGTAGTTTTTCCTCCCTTTTTGCTTTAGAAGCACCTGAGAATGATTTGAGTGGGTTAAAGTTGTTAAAGAACTCAGATGGAACCAAGAGAAATTGAAGCGAAATGATCTCTGAAAGAAATCACAAGCTCTGAGAGAGAAATGGGCGATTTTAGGGCTTCCTGTGTAAGAATTTCTTCATATAGTCTCGCATTACCACAGTAACCAGTGCAAAACTTTATTTGTTTTTGCATTTTTCTATGATTATTGCATTCACCGATCATGGTAACCAGTGCAAAAATTTATTTTTTTCCTGCTTTTTTCTGTGATTACTGTGGAAATCATGTAAATGCGTCATTTTGCACATTTTCTTGTGATTTTCGATTTCGTAGCAATTTTAATAATTATTCTAAATTTACTTATACATATTTCATGCAATCATAGGTTTAAAATACCATTTCTTACTTATTTAATTAATTATTTGATATTTAAATCATTGTAAAATATGTGGCGATCACATTTAATTTCAGGGTATTACATATGATTCTTGGGCTGATAGTTCAGATTGAAATGATTAGCATCGAGATTTTGATGGTATCTTACAATTCTAAGGGAAGATATGGGTACCAGTTCACCGGGAGCTTAGAGTTGAGTTACTCCAAGATGCACACGGATCATAGTACACTATTCATCCAGGAGCGACCAAAATGTATTATGATATGAAAAGAACAGTGTGGTGACATGGAATGAAAAAGGATATAGCTGAATATGTACAGAAATGTGGAGTGTGTCAACAGGTAAAGTTTGAACATCAAGGGCCTGAAGGACAGATGCAACCATTATCCATTCCAGAATGGAAATGGAGCATGTCATGATAGATTTTATCGTTGGGTTACCATGGACTCGAGGTAGATATGATGTCATCTGGGTAATTGTTAATAGGTTAACAAAATCTATCCATTTTCTTCCAGTGAACATCGATGACTATATGGGTAAACTAAGTAAGTTGTATATGCAAAAAATAATAAAACTACATGGGGCACCTATATCTATTGTGTCGGATTGAGATCTGAGATTTACTTCAAAGTTCTAGCAGTCATTGCAGACTCGGTTAGGGGCCCATATTTGTCTCAATACTGCATTTAATTCTCAATTCGATGGACAGTCTAAACGAGTTATTTAGATGCTCGAGGAATGCTCAGGGCTTGTATTTTAGAGTTTGGTGGAAATTAGAATGAGTATCTTTATTTGTGTGAATTTGCTTATAATAACAGTTATCATACTAGTGTTGGTATGGCACCATTTGTGGTTCTTTATTTGTGTGAGATTTCCAACGTGTTGGTACATGGTTGGAGAATCACAGTTACCGGGGCCTAATGTTATTGCAGATCACACAGAAAAAGATTAAGCAAGTTAAGTAAAAACTTAAAGTAGTCCAAGATCACCAAAAAAGCTATTTTGATAATTGACATAGACCACTGAAGTTTATAGTTGGTGATTAGGTCTTGTTGAAAGTTTCACCACAGAAGGGGCATATGAGATTTAGACCGAAGAGAAAGTTAGTTCAACATTTTGTAAGACCGTTTGAGATTTCAGAAATAGTTGGTCCATTAGCTTACAAGCTTGCTTTACCACCTCAGTTAGTCGATGTTCATGATATGTTTAATGTTTCTATGTTGAGCAAGTATTATTCGAATTCGGCACATATTTTATATTTAACTCAGTTACAAGTTGAGGAGGATACCAACTATAAAGAAAAACCTATACAAATAGTTGGTAGAAGAATACAAAAATTGAGAAATAAAAAAATTCTTCTGGTTAGAGTCAAATGACAATTTTATGACTATGAGGAGCAAACGTGGGAGCATGAGGATATGATACAGGAGCAGGTCCAAGTTATCTTCACTACTTGGGATATGTTCTTCTTCTTTTAAATTTCAAGGACGAAATTCTTGAAGTTGGGGAGATTGTAATAACCTGAATTTTTATGACATGTTGACATGATGTATGTGTATATAAATATATATTGTACACGTACATATAAATGTAAATAATGTCACATGAAAAAAATACAAATTATAAAGAGGATTGGAAAATAAAAAATTAAATAAATCAATAAATTTGGGTGATTTAATAATAGTAATAATTATAATACTGATAAGATTATTATTATTATTATTATAGAATTAATAATGGATATACATATTAATGGTGTGGATAAATTGATGGAAAATAGGAAAACATATTGTAATAGGTTATAGTAAGATATATAATGGACAATTATATGAGTATATACATTTGCTTTTATTTGCTTTACTATAGGGTGTGAAATGGATTAGGAAAAAAAAAATGATATACATGATGTACGTTGGTTTGAGGAAAAAATGAATGAGGGGATGGTGGTTATTAGGATAATCAATTATGTATATATATGTGTGGTGCGATTTTGGGCAGCAACCATGCATATAGATGGTGAATGGGTTATTTAATGTATGTATGTGGATAGTTAGTGGGCATTTGAATAATGTATGTAATGGCAAATGGGGCGGTAGACCTTTCATTTCCTTTAATTCTTTATTTTATGCTCCTGTTATAGAACGTCCAAACGCACAGAGAGAATGAAAATCTAAATTTTCTACCTACTCGACACGTAGAGTAACAGTTTTTCTTAATTTTTGTTATAAAAATATTAAATAAGCCGCATACTATGATTCCAAGGATGTAATTTTTACTGTAGTAGTCAAAAAATGGGGTAATATCTTACCGTGGGTAAAACTCAGTAAAAATTATACTAATATACTATTGGTGATACGTAGATTTCAACTACGTTATTAGTTTTCATTTGATACTAAAATAAATACTCAAAGTTAAATAATCTTTGGGAGAGCTTTTAGATATGTCAAATCCTAATAAATTTTTAATTGGATACCATAGAAATGTAGAGAATTAAAATATGTATTTATCGACACTAAATTCATGAATTTTGAATGTCTATTAAAATTTTAGTGAGCGATTGACCAATTAAGTTATTTATCAAAATTTTAAAAAGTTAATAAAAATATAATTGGAAAGCTTATTTTTAATATTCTCTGCTATAAAAATATTTTATATGAACAGAAAAATAATCTTAAAGATTATTTACCATACTTAGGTTAATGTGAACCAATGCATGACGTTGAATGCAAATATTTGATTAAATATGAGATGTAAATATGTTGGAAATGATTTATAAAATAAATTTAAATGAGTTAAATTTGATTTGATATATATGAAATAATTTGTGATGATAAGATTTTATTGGTGTAATAGAGACAAAGTGCTATTAGATATTAAAAACTAGTTGTACATTAATTTTGATGAATAATCTTTGATTGTGGTATTATGTATGACATTGATATTATATTAAAAATGTTGATTTTACTTAAATAGAATGATAGATTATATTTTATGCTTATTTGAATTTCATAAAATGATTTTAATGCATTGTAGTATGTCAATTACATATCTAAGTAGGTTATTGATATGACAATATTTTTATTGGTCATAGTCTCAGAGAATAGACTCACAAGATTAACCGTTATGGTAATCTTAGCTGGTTCATTCCTGACATAAAATGAATAAAATAAAAATAGATAAATAATTAGATAACTAGATGCTAGTGCACTCGTCATTTACGCGGTGATGAATAGATTTGCTCTGTTATTT
>JAJIYU010018111.1:0-11346 GCA_030144865.1 Tinospora cordifolia | reverse complement strand
TATATATATATATTTCACATTATTAAACATTTATATTTAATAAGTATACATACTTATAAATACACCACACGTATATGTGTTTATATTCATTATTGTATGCTTTGATATTGCACCAAAATACATTTCATTTTTCTTACTTTATTTTATACCTTAGAATATGCATAATTTATGTAACAAAACATTAATAATCCCTCAAAGTTGGATTATTTTATTTTTTAGAATTTTGTACAAAATTTTCGGTTATTACAAGGTATAACAAAATGTGCTTAATACCAATTTAAAGCCAATGAAAAATGAACTGTATCTTGTTAATAGATTCACTAAAAATGATAAATAAAGTTGTGTATTATTAGTAAGGTATATAAGTGTACCTATTTCACTAAGATATGATACTTTGGGACAAAGAATGTCCCCATTATCCACTATAGGTTGAAAAGGATCTTTGTTTATATCAAGAGATCATATCGTCATTAGGGTATTTAGTGAGTGTGCTTTATCCATATAAAATTTTTTGAAACTTTTTCATAAATATTGATTGATAAACGAAAATTTTATCTTCTAAATGTTTAATTTGCAAACCAAGGCAAAACTTTGTCCTTTCAAAGTCTTTCCTTTCAAATTCTCTCCTTTGAGACCTCTCCTAAAGTTCCAGTAATGTTTAGATCATCAACATGTACATTAATCATCACGAATTTAAATCAAGATTTCTTTATAACAATAGGCAAACTTGATCATTTTTATATCCTTTTTTCAGTAAATATTCACTTACACAATTATACAACATACACCCTAATTGCTTCAATTCATATTGGTACTTGTGCAATTTAATGGAATAGTATTCTTGAGATTTTGAAAATGCTTAAAGCATTCTAAATCCTTTAGGAAATTTTATATAAATGTCACTATCAATGTTACTATACAAATATGTTATAACTACATCCATAAGATGTAAATCAAGATTTTCATGGATAATTAAAGTCATAAGATACTGAAGATTATTGCATTTATTGCAATATAATATGTTTCATCATAATCAATGCTTCATTTCTTTTCTTTTCTTTTTTTTTTTTTTTTTTTTGCTCTCACAAATATCCACTTATACCCAACAAGTTTTAAATTATTTGATGTTCAAATTATAGGTCCAAAAATCTTCTATTTTGGATGTGAGTTCAATTCACATTAAATTTTATTGTTCCATTTTAGCCAATCAATTCTAGAACAACACTCTTCTACAAACTTTTGGCTCTTAATCGTCTTTCATAATGTCGAGGACTATGTTATATGCAAAAACATTATTAGTAACAATTTTCAATTGATTCCAACATCTTCTAGTGCTAGTCAAATTATGAAGTTTTTCTCATTAGCAATTTGAGATACTTAAATTTCTTAAGGAATTTCATGATCAAATAAGATGTTACTTTTTTTTAACCTTGTTTATCTCCCTAGTAACATCATTTTAATTATTTTGACCTTTTTTCATGCATGGTTTTTTATTTTTTATTTTTTGAATCAAGTTGTCTACCACATTTCATTCATAGTTACAATTCATTGGTTATGACACTTACTAATCATCCTTTTGTGACTTTGATCCTTATTGGTGCATTTGCAACTAGTATATATGACTTAATAACCCATTTGGAATCAGTTGATGCATCTCGTACTTGATTCACTATATTTTGTAAATAAATTATTTTTCAAATTTTAAGTTCACTTAAATTTGTGTGAGGATCAAAATAATTTGCAACTGTTGTGTTTTAAGAAATCTTCTTTATAATTGGCTTATTTTCTCTTCATTAAAATAACAATTAGCGAATCTTATTGTAAATGCATCTTCCAATAATAGTTCAAGATATTTTAATGTTGAAGGAGATTTATGCCATACATATATTCTCAACCTTCTTTGGGCCCTCATTATAGTACTTTGTACAGGTGCTAATGGCACATATATTACATAATCAAAAGTCCTTAAATAAAAAATATTAGGTTTATGACCATAAGTCAAATGTAAAGAATAATATTTATGATAAATGGTTAGTCTTATGCGCACAAGTGCTACAACATGCAAAACACCATGTCTCCAAGTTGAAGTGGGGAGTTTTGTTCTTGTAAGGAATGGTCTAACTATTAGTTGGAGGCATTTTATAAAATATTCTACTAGGTCATTTTGTTTATGAATATGAGCTGCAAGATGTTTAGTATTTATTCCTATTGACATGTAATAACTATCAAAAGCATGTGACAGACATTTACGAGCATTATCTAATCGAATATTCTTAATTGAATAATTTGGAAATTATACTCTTAAACAAATTATTTAAACAAGTAATCTCACAAACGCTAGGTTATGAGTTGATGACAAGCACACATATGACCATCTTGTAGTTGTGTCTATTAAGATTATGTAACATTAAAATGGCCTGCATGATGGCTGCTTATGACTACATATGTTACTATGAATTCTTTTTAGAAATATAGAGGATTTAGTCCCAACTTTAGCTAGTGATGGTTTTACAATTAATTTGCCTTGAGAATAAGCAGTACACGATAAGTCATTAAATGTAAGTACTTATTTATTTATTTATTTATTTATTTTTGCAATGTATGTCAAAGTGTATTTTTTATATTTGATTCAATTATACTTATTTTCATATAGTTTAAGTCAAATGAAAAACTTAACAACTTTGTACTAAATGATTTCATCCCAAATACACTACTTGTTATGCCGAGGTATTCAACACTTTTTTCATTTATTGCCTCAATATGATATCAATTTTGGTGGATATCTTTAAAACTCAATAAATTTCTTTGAGACATAAGAGAAAATAGAGCATTACCAATTATAATTTTTGTGTCACCACTAGAGTTCCAAAGCCTTCAATTAATTTTCCAATTGAAGTGTTCATATTTGCTTTACCCATTTTAAATTAATAATATATCCCATTTTTTAGTATCGTGTGCATGGTTGCATTTTCAACCAAACATATATTCTCAACACCAATATTTGATCCACCAGAGTTTTTGATAATACCTATTACTAATAAAGAAGAAAATTAAATTCATAAGAGGAAATAAAATGAAACAAAATACTATTAAAAACATTACATATATAAACTTCGAGTTATGAATCAAAATAAAAAAGTTAGAACAAATTTCACATCTTCTGAATGTGTCCATCATCAATAAGATGATTAATTCTACCTTCAAGGTGTTCAAAAAAATTTGTGATTTGTCATATTATCATGGCCATGGTTGAGAGCCTAATTAGCAAAATTTTCCTCAATATATTTTCATTTCAATGATGCTTAATAAAGTCCACAAAGTGTTTTGGCGTATAATAAGTACATGGCTAGTCTCCTTTTATTTTGCATTGGTGGCGTGTATTTTCCATATTGTTAACTTATGGTTTCTTATTATTACACTACTTTGGTGGTTATTATTCTTTTGTCAATTGATAAATTATTTTGACTAGCATGAGTAAGAAGATTATTTCGTCCATAACCACGGCTTTGGCTATTACCTTAACAACAAACTTTACTACTTTCAAAATTATCAAATGTAGCACATTCACTTCTAAGAATGGAGTAGAACCACTTGGTCAGGCTTTATGATTTTTCATTAATAATTCATTATTTTTCTTGGAAATAAGAAGACAAGAAATTAATTCAAAATATTTCTTGACGTCTCTTGCATAGTTTTAATTGAGAAGTGATTTTGAACAAGGTAGAATTATATTCAATTACGGATTTAATGCCCTAGAAACAAAAATACTTTCAATTATATTGAGCTTTTCGTAGGTTGTAACACCCCAACTCCCAAATGGACTTCCCGTCACGTGCTATGGGTTGTCGCCCGTTAAGAATTAGAATGCTATTTATAATTTTCTTTTTGTCAAAATCTTTTTCTTCAGTTTCAAATTTCAATAAGATAGTTCTAAACAAAGATCTGGAAACACATTTTTCTTATAAAACAAAAAAAATCAAAATATTTTTTCACTATATTCAATGGAGAATCGAAAATCATAGATCACGTAGCGGAATCACTTTCAAAAATTTTCATTAAAACAGTAAATGTTAAATATGAAATATCGTTCAATGGTCACAGTAAAACAGTGAAATACTTTTTAAGTCCAAAATAAAATAAGATACATGTAAAATAGCGAAACTGAAATCAAATGAAAGGCATACATCTAGTTTTGCCACAATTAAAATAAGTGAAATACAACATCTAAATCCTCCTATCTTTGATAACCTCCCCCATGAGGTTTCTAATCAAAAGTGAGATTCTTTAGACGTAGACGGTTGCGCATTACGCCCATGTGTTCCTAAAAAATGAAATGGGAGTGAGCTCGAAAGCCCAATGGATCATTCTTACACATCACACGCATTATACAGATCAAAACCCAAAACATTACATACACTTTCACACATTAGGCATTTCAAACATTCATTTGGTTTTGGTCGAAGTCTGAAATCGAAAGAGTATTGAGATGACTCTCGGTATTCCCCACTATCTCATCTAATCATAGAAGGTCTCGAGTACCATCCAAAATCAGTCATGTCTCAGTATCATGGTATCACAGTCTAAGAGAGAATACTTACTGCAGCTCGTACCATCTCCCAAAGACTTCTAGTTATCGCAGGCAGCTCAAGGTTGGGAATACCTTCGATCTGCCTTGTGGCTCATCTATCTCAGGCAATGACATATAGGAGATGCCACCCCAATCAGCTTTAGGCTCGTCAATCACACCGGTACGTGGATTCTTAATAATCCTTCATCTTATTCTTAGTTTTAGAAACAAATTCAATCATACCAAACATTTCACAATCCAATAGATAATAAATTAAATTATGCATGCAAGTTAAAATGATAAGGCGCATGAGTAAATAATGAAATCTAAATGCATATTTTCTTATTAATGCATACAATAAATAAATAAATCTAAATGCATGGTTTTTTATTTGAGCATGTCTTGTAATAATTATGCGTAAATTAAAATAATTCATCATTCATCACACTATCATCCAAGCACACCAAACAATTTCAATCAATTTCATAATAAAGTTCTAATAACCTAGAACTATTCAAACAAATGCTTTAAATTTTAAATCCATATAATACGTAAGAGCAAGGAAATCATGCCCACCTGATTCCGTAGATCTTCAGGGCCACCTTGCTTTCCTTCGAGCTATTCAATACTCTAAAATTATAAAATCTCTCTTCGTCTTCTTCGCACGAGCGACACCAGTGACAAACTTTCTTTGTTGCATGTTGCTCTTCGTGCAGATCGCAATTGCTGCCATTTTCTTCTTCGTTTTGAAACCCATATCGCACCAGGACATTTCTATTTTTTCTATTTGTGATTCACGGCTAGCACATGGCCTCTTCTTTGAATCACATCAACAACACAAAAAACTGAAAAATTCTTCTTCCATCATGGATTCATCACCTCAATTCGTTTCAACATCAAAACCCAACTCACACAAATTTGAAAACGCCCAAATTTTCAGATCGCACACAAGCAGGTTTTTCATGCTTCATTTTCGTTCTTCAAGGACTAAACACAACCAAATCCCTCAAACTCAAACTAGATTTTGCTTTTTTGTTCATGCATCATCGACATCACACACACACACACAAACACACATTTCACAAATCACGTTCATCATCTTCTTTTTCCCAATCACGGCCAGCAAACATAATGAAACCAAAATCAAACACAACACAAAAATCAAATTGATGATAAATCAAGCTTCAAACCAGAATTTCGAATCACAAATTTTAGCTTTGGTTTCCTCTGTTTTACACCCATGAAACAACAACTTCAAAAAAAAAAAAAAAACACGGCCAGCAATGTTTCCTCTCATTCACGTACTGCCAGCAATGCAAAAACCCCCCAAATTGATGCCCTAATTTTGTTTTCTTCGTTTCAATCCAAACCAGCAATTGCCCAAATTACACAACCCCTATTTTGATCATGCAAACTAGCAACGGTGTAGCAGCTCACTAGATTTTCTGGTTTTTCTTCTTCTTCATTGCACGAACCAGCTAGGGCATCCCTTGTTTGTTCATTCCTATGCGTGAATCACACACAATGGCAAGCAATAAACCCAAATCACCAGATTTTCCAGCCCTAACTCACAAGCCCTAATCACGTTCTTCATTTTCATTCTTGTCTTTCTTGTTCATCATACCCAAAAATCACAAAACAAAAACCCAAACTAAAAATCAAAACAACCTCTTCTCTTCTTCCATCTTAATCAACACACTAAAACCTACATCAATGACCAAAATCAAGATTCTTCTTCATTTATTTTCCTTTGATCGTCATCCCCAAAACTCACAAATCAAAACCCACGTTTCCTTATTCTTGTTAATCTTAAAAAACAGAGCATGCCCCTATTCGTCTTTGCTTCAAATTTCATTCTTCTTCAATCGTTCTTCTTCATTCTTTCATTTTTTGGATTCTTTATGAATTTCTGGAAAGACAAGCTTGTAAAACAAGCTTCACGAGATTTTTGAAATATTTTCCAGATTTTTCTTCTTGCTCTATTTTCGTGGTTCTTCACAAAAATTTTGGATTTTTTTTTTCAACCAATATTTCGAATTTTTTTCTTTTTCAACCAAATCTTAGATTTTTTATTTTTTTTCCTTTTATACACTAACATTTGATTATTATTCCAAACTATAGCCTATGCATAGAAAAAAAAATTTTAACTTGTCTATTATTATTATTTTTTATTTTTTATTTTTTTCGCCAACCTCGTATTTTTTAATTTAAATATTATTAATTCTAAAATCTATATTTTTATTTTATTATTATTTATCTTATTTTTTGTGAAAACTATTATTTATTTTATTTTTATTTTTTGATATTTTATTTAAAATTTTCATTTTTTTAGAAAATAATATTTTATTTATATTTACTCGTGACGTGCACATGTTCGTAAAATTTTGGGGTGTTACAATCTATCCCCCTTAAATAAAATTTTGTCTGCAAAATTTGGATCAAGTTAACTAATGTTGTCAATCGATTTACATTTCCAATGGCTCATCAAGCTTTCGCTGCGCTACTCTGATCCTACATAGAGGATCCTTCCATCTTCTGCCAAAGCCTATTCATTAGATTCATCATCTTGCAATGATAAAGGGTGTCAATTTATTGCTCCTTTAAAACATTCGTTGAGAATCAATTAAAATTGCTTCAAGTCTTTCACATAGCTGGGTAGTTCCAAAATGCGCGTCCTACTTTTAGTAGAAAGATTGTGAACATAGCCTACTTTCCAAGTTAACACTAAGAAGAACTACGAGTTCACAAACTCTAACGTGATTTAATACAAGAATTGTGATATTCTAACCCAGGTATCATGGCTTCCTACCCACCTATACCCTTTCACATTTATCGTGCTAGTGTGACTCTAGATCCATATTTCTAAGTTCTCGCTTTGTCTTAGTGGTCTAGGGGTTTATGCTTCTAAGTCGACAGCATTTTGTTTGTTTTTGGGTACAGGAGCTTGGGTTATGATACTCAAAATAAGTATACTACATATATAACAAACAATCACTTAACAAATAAGCAAACAATGCACGCTAGCATAATGCAACCCTAAGCTTCCATCTGTGTTTCCAGGTTCATGTGCCCCATCCCACACTTGCCCTTTTGCATAAACTTCCACCTAGAATTACATTTCACCCAAACAATAGCGCAAGTGTCTCAATATCCATGATTGCAGATGTCCCGCCATGTTTAACTGGGTCATTAGTTAAAAATAGCGCGACAGTACACCCATGGACGTGTTCTAAGGCTGACATAAAATCCACTATATTGTACCGCCCCCTCCCAGTACAATACAGTGCGTACAAGTTCAACCAAAGAAATTGATCACTCACCAAACATGGTCTGTCATTCTTCGAATCCAGGATTCCTCCGTACCCCCAAATCCCTATGCACCCCATCTTGCATAGAAAACAGAGATACAAGATCCTCCCAAACTCAGGTCCTGACCAAACAAGTGTGTGTTCAAACATGATTTCTATCTCTAACCTATGTCCTAAAAGCTTTTAATTTTATTTATGATCTACTGTGCTTTCTAGACAACACCTGGTCTCTACCTAGACCTAGGGTCTCATTACTTTACTTGGCTAATATATCCTTCAGTAGGAGATGCCACCTCGATCTGCTTCAAGCTCGTCAATCGCACCGGTACGTGGATTCTTCATAATCCTTCGTATTGTTTTTAGTTTTAGAAACAAATTCAATCATACCAAACATTTCACAATCTAATAGATAATAAATCAAATTATGCATGCAAGTTAAAATGATAAGGTGCATGAGTAAATAATGAAATCTAAATGCACGTTTTCTTATTCATGCATGCAATAAATAAATAAATCTAAATGCATGGTTTTCTATTTGAGCATGTCTTGAAATAATTATGCTTAAATTAAAATAATTCATCATTCATCATACTGTCATCCAAGCACACCAAACAATTTCAATCAATTTCATAATTAAAGTTCTAATAACCTAGAACAAATGCTTTGAATTTTAAATTCATATAATACGTAAGAGCAATGAAATCATGCCCACTTGATTCCGTAGATCTTTAGAGCCACCTGGCTTTCCTTCGAGCTATTCAATACTCTAAAATTATAAAATATCTCTTCGTCTTCTTCGCGCGAGCGACACTAACGACTAACTTTCTTTGTTGCACGTTGCTCTTCGCGTAGATCACAATTGTTGCCATTTTCTTCTTCGCTTCAAAACCTATATCACAATAGCACGTTTCTATTTCCTCTGTTTGTGATTCACAACCAGCATATGGCCTCTTCTTTGAATCACGACAACAACACACAAATATGAAAAATTCTTCTTCAGTCACAGATTCATCACCTCAACTCTTCTTCTTTGTTTCAACATCAAATCCCAACTCACACAAATCTGAAAACGCCCAAATTTTCAGATCACACGCAGGTAGATTTTTCATGCTTCATTTTCGTTCTTCATGGACTAAACACAACCAAATCCCCCAAACTCAAACCAGATTTTGCTTTTCTATTCATACATCATGGACATCACACACAGACATATCACAAATCACGTTCATCATCTTCTTTTTCCCAATCACGGCCAGCAAACACAAGGAAACCAAAATCAAACACAACCCAGAAATCAAATTGATGCAAAATCAAGCTTCAAATCAGAATTTTGAATCACAAATTTCAGCTTTGGTTTCCTTTGTTTTACAACCATGAACCAGCAACTTCAAAAAAAAAAAATCGTCGCCAGCCATGTGTCTTCTCATTCATGGAGCTCTAGCAATGCAAAAACCCCCCAAATCGATGCCTTAATTTTGTTTTTTCATTTCAATCCAAACCAGCAATTGCCCAAATTACAAAACCCCTATTTTGATTGTCCAAACCAACAACAGTGTAGCAGCTCACCAGATTTTATAGTTTTTCTTCTTCTTCATCGCACAAACCAGCTAAGTCGTCCCTTATTTGTTCATTCCTTTGTGTGAATCACACACAATGGCAAGCAATAAACCCAAATCACCAGATTTCCAACCCCAAATCACAAGCCCTAATAACGTTCTTCATTTTCGTTCTTGTCTTTGTTGTTCATCATACCCAAAAATCACAAAACGAAAACCCAAGCTAAAAATCAAAACAACCTCTTCTCTTCTTCCATCTTAATCAACACACTAAAACCCACATCAATGACCAAAATCAAGATTCTTCTTCATTTCTTTTCCTTTGATCGTCATCCCCAAAATTCACAAATCAAAACCCATGTTTCCTTATTCTTGTTGATCTTCAAAAACAGAGCATGCCTCTGTTCGTCTTTGCTCCAAATTTCATTCTTCTTCAATCGTTCTTCTTCATTTTTTCATTTTCTTGATTCTTTACAAAATTTCTTGAAAGACAAGCTTGTAAAACAAGCTTCACGAGATTTTTAAAAAATTTTCCAAATTTCTCTTCTTGCTCTGTTTTCGTGGTTCTTCACAAAAATTCTAGGTTTTTTTCAACCAATATTTCATTTTTTTTTCTTATTTTCACTACAAGAAATTGATGATACAACGACATCAGTTCCACAATGTGCAAGAATGACTGTTTTAATAGAAGGCGTACAACAATGTTCATAAAATGTTTGTTGTAAAATCGCTTATGTAAAATCTGTATGACAACGTTCACCATGGGAATGTTGTTGAAAAGGCCATTACAACGAGCATATGAACGTTGTTCTATGTTACTATAACAATCGTAGTTGCTCGTTGTCGAATGACACATTCTACAACGTTCGTTAGTCGTCTTTGTTAAAAGAACGTAAGTTATTACAACATAGATTCATGAACGTTGTCTATAGCCGTCTATAACAAGGTTTATTTTACCTCTGTGAATGAATTACATTATATATATACATATGCTACTCATATGTTATACCTATATAATACTACTAATGCGTGAATAATGGTATAACCCGTGAATAGTGGTATAATGTAGACATAACGATCGAATAATGTGCGTATAAAGATATAGGGATAATGATAGAATAATGCGTGAATAATGGTAAAACCCGTGAATAGTGGTATAATGTAGGTATAATGCTAGAATAAGGCGCGTATAAAAATGTTGGGATATCGATCGAATATTGCGTGAATAATATATTAAGCTATATATAACACGTGAAATATTGTATAATGTAAGAATAAATATTGAATAATACACGTATAAAAATCTAGCGATTACAATCGAATAATTAATTCGTGAATAGTGATATAATGTAGGTATAACGCTAGAATAATGCACGTATAAAAATGTAGGGATATCAATCGAATATTGTGTGAATAATATATATAGTATAGATAAGATGTGAAATGTGGTATAATGTTGGAATAAATATTGAATAATACATGTATAAAAATGTAGCGATAACAATCAAATAATTAATTCATGAATGATGGTAAATATATATATATATATATAAAGCTATATAACCAGTAAAATGTAGTATAATGTAGGGATAAATATTGAATAATGCGTGTATAAAAATCTAGCGATAACGTTCGAATAATGCGTGGATAATGGTATAAATAACTAGCAAAATGTTGTAATGTAGGGATAAAGATCAAATAATGCCCGTATAAAAATCTAGCGATAACAACCGAATAATGCTTGAATAATGGTATATATAACCCACGAAATGTGGTATAATGCAGGGATAAAAATCGAATAATTCACGTATAAACATATAGCGATAACGATCAAATAATGCGTGTATGATGAAATGTATATATAACCCATAAAATGCAGTATAATATAGGGATAAAGATAGAATAATGTGTGCAT
>JAJIYU010018110.1:0-11349 GCA_030144865.1 Tinospora cordifolia | reverse complement strand
AACAAAAGATGGATTCCAGTTAAAATCCAAATCCAAACAACATGAAACACTAATTTAGAACAACCAGACAAACAAGCAATCATACAATAGTTGCAAAAGACAGGACTTCAACAAAACACGAAGAATTCATAGATATGTCTCATTCTATACCTCTCAGGCTCTCACGTACAACAGAAACAGCCTTCAACACTACAATCAATCATTTCATGTCTTACAACTACTCAAATTCCAAAAAAAAAAAAAAAAAAAAAATCCAAATTCTTACCATCCGGAACAAATTCTAGTCTAGAGACTACAGAAACTTAGTAACACAAAAGGAACCACACGACCTATAAATTGTCGTCAGAGAAACAAGAAGAAATTACTCTAATCCATCATTTTAAACCTGCAACTTATGGAAACTTCTCTAAACCAAATTCTTCCATCGTAGTCACATACACATGTTTATCTAACAGTAACTTACAAAATTAAGATCAAACTAAAGAGGAGGAAACGGAGAAGCAGGATTTACAGTGGAGGAAGATGGCGAGATGATGTGAAGAGATCCTCGACTCCAGGTTTTCTCACTGAAAACGATGCTCGCCATATTCTAGATTGTTCTTTTTCCCGATTTCACGTGCAGACCATGCTGCGTTGAGGAGTTGTGTCTGCAACCCCATTGAAAGCCAACTGAAACGCGGACCATTAACCAACACACGAAGAAAGAAACAAAGAATGGAAGAAGAAGGTTAAAAAATACATAAAAAGAAATTTATTAAAAAAAAAAATCTTCTGTCCAAAGGTGCCACTTCCACTGCTCAGCTTTTTTATACTTTTTTTCTTTTCGCTTTTTTTGTTTTTTTGTTTTTGTAACGTATCTATCATTAAATGAAAGAAATAATTAAGCTATTTTAGGGAAATTAGGGAAAACTACAGTGTGCAAATGGTTTGGGAGCTTCATTGTATAATAAGATTTTTTACCGTACAATGATGTCTTGTGTGGAAGGAGGTTTCCTATGACAGTGCCACGTTAGCATATTGTTTAAAACGTCGGCTTTCGGCTCCAGCTCCGGCTGTTGTCTGACTCAGCGGCTTGGGATCTCCTTATCATTGTATTTTATTTTTTAATTATCTTTTATTTTATAGAAAGTGCTTTCTAATCTTCATGTTAAAGATTATTATATTATATCATCTATATTATTAATTTATTAAACTTTCATTCACAATGTCACGAGTTTATTAGACTGTACTATATAGGTCTCACAATCACATTAATTCATTAAATCTATAAATTATAATATTTTATTTATAAAAAATATATATTTTTTAAAATACCTATTATTCATATTTAAATGAAAAAATATATAATTATTTAAATTTATATAAAAATATATTAATTATTTAAAAATTTTATTTTTAAAAAATTATTTAAAGATTTTTTGAAAACTATTTATTTATTTTAAAAATTATATATATTATTTATGTTTAAAAATAATGATTTATTTATGTTTGTATGTTATTTAAAATTAAAATTTATTCATTTTATAAAATTATTTTAATTTTTTAAAATATTATTAAAATTTTAAAAAATATATTTATTTGTCGATATATATAATTTAATTTAAAATAATTCTAATTTTATTTTAACTTAAGATATTTGTATTTTTATTTATAAATTAAAAATAAATATATTTTAATTTTATTTAAAATATTAATTTTAAAATTATTTAAAACAGTAAAAAATTTTATTTATAAGAATTAATTATTTTAAGTACACACACATACACACACATATATATATATATACATGGGCATTGTTGGCTGCATCACCTAGAAATTTTTGGGTGCCACAGCAGGCAGCGCCATGTTATAAAAAAAAATTATTCACCAAGCGTTTGATAAAATAAGAGGGGTGTCAGGTGCCCTGTGGGGCGCCCCACACCGCTGGGGTCTAATGAGTGCCACCAGGGCGCTCATTAGACCTACAATTTGGATACCCTTAGATTCTATAACAATTAGATGGTTCTCTAATATTATCAATTAATGGTTTGACGCATAGTATGAGATTTACAATCTTATCAATGTATCATTTCAACTATTTATAGTTATAATTTTTATAATATATTTAATGTAAATTATTTGCATTTAAATAGAAATTATATATAATTATTTCACTTTTTTAAATTTTATCTTTATTTTTAAAATTTTATTTAAAAGAAATTAAATAATTTATTTTTTGATTTTTTAAATATATTATTTAAAATTTTGAAACATTATATTTTATTTATGAAGAATTATTTTTAAAATTTTAAAGGAATTTTCTATTAAAACTAAAAAAATTTATTTGGTCATGTTGCAACAACCCTTTAAAAAAACTTACTACACAACTTAGATATCGAGAAAAAAAATTAGTTATTTAGTGGTACATAATTACATTTAATGGACATCTTAAGTGGCACATAATCACACTTAATGGACATAAAAGTGAAAAAATGATCTCTAATGCAACTTTGAATTATTTATATCTTTTTATTTTTAAAATATTGGTTTGACATTTGTTGCATCCTCCCCTCAACCTCTAAGGAGAAAAGGAAAGCCACTAGAAGAATTTGTCTCAACCCACAAGAAGAATCAACGAACAGCCAGACTAATTCGAGTAGATTGAACTTGGCGTAAAACCATATATTAAAATTACTTTATCCTCGGAGGATTATAAAACACGAGCACGTGAGGACATGTTAAGAGGATCCAAGGACATGAATGAAATGATCTACAAACCAGGTTACACCTTTGAGCAAGTGATTAAGAGTTTGGGAACGAGGCGAGTCTAAGCACACAAGAAGGGCAAATTAAGAGTCTGAGCCACTGAAACTTAGGTCATAAATGTAGAGAACACAAAGAAGAATCACTACCGAATAACTAGAGTTTCATCGTACAACCCTAGTTACCTCTGACCAAAATAAGGAGTGATAACTCCTTTCTCTAGAAACTATGAGATTGATATTGTCTTTAGAAAATATTTCCTATCAATAAGGTAACTAAGCATTTTAGGATGTTACAAAATTGTTAATTATCCATACATATCATTGTAAGAATAGGAAATTGAGATATACACATATATATAACTACCCTGCAGTGTATAGCCAAAGGCATTGAAGACTTTTGATTCCTATTATTCTAAACGATTTTCCAAAGTAATAAAGATGTTTTCTTAGCTTTCCCTCAATTTTGCATTGTTATTTCATCTTGGCTATTATTTTTGGTGTTAGTCAAATTTTGGATGAACATTTGTCATCGTATGTAGGGATGACTAGTTTTTTCATTTTGTCCTATCAATGCCCAAGATGAGTCATAATGTTGTTAATA
Organism: Tinospora cordifolia; assembly: GCA_030144865.1. Lineage (NCBI taxonomy): Eukaryota > Viridiplantae > Streptophyta > Magnoliopsida > Ranunculales > Menispermaceae > Tinospora > Tinospora cordifolia. The sequence goes on along the minus strand of JAJIYU010018110.1, from coordinate 8,004 downwards.
GTCTTGTTGCCAAGGAGTTGGTAGCATCACCAGTGGCCCTACCTCCTTGGTGAGGAAGACCACTAGTAAGGAAGAAGAACTCTACCCAAAAGTCCACCTGAATGAATGTAATTGAAAGGACCATTAAAACAATGTTGCAAATGATGAAAGAATAACAAGAAGTTTTGCATGCCATGATTATGGCCTTGCTTCCTCACCAACCTATAGCCACACTATAGCGTGGCATAGCAAATGCACCAAGGAAGGCTCCTCCTCGGAGTCCCAATATGCAACCTTGATAGGAGGAAATTAACTCTGTTAAATTCACCCCTCTACCACCACTGAACTTGCGGTCGGATGATTTGAGAAATGAGTTGAATGAAAAGATGAGGCACAACATGATTGAGTTTTCCTCACACTAGCACAAGGCTTCTTGGAATTAACAATGAGCAGACTCGAAAACAAACTATTCTCACAAGCAACATTGAGACTTTAGAGGGCTTTTGACTCGACATCAATAGGGGATCGCTCATCCTCCTCTTAGAAGATAGCTCCTTGGCCATCTTTTCCCTTAGGATGAATACATTGATCTTCCTTCATCTTTCACCTAAGAGATAAAAAAAGCCTACGAGGGAACAACTGGCCCCAAATAAAACATCAAGAATTACCAAGCATGAATGCTCTTCCAAAATTGTGTTGATGCGATAATGTGCAAAGGGCTTCAGATAACATTGATGGGTCCCACAAAGAAGTAGCATTGGGACCTCACCCCAGGTCCATCTCATCATTCTGAGAATAAGCACAAAAATTTATGCTGTAATTCCAAGGGATATGTAATACCCGAAATTCGATCTAAAAAAAAGTATTGTTCAAAAATATGGTATTATAGCGTATGCTACTGTAGCGTACTATTTTGTTGGCAGTTACTGTAGCGCATTGTACCACTGTTCATTCGAGACAAAAATACTTTTAGCGCACTATAGCTAACTATAGCGCACTATTCACTACTGTTTATTTTTGTCGTTTTGTAGAAAAAAATCTATATAAACCCCCCCTCCCCCCTCATTCTGAAAATTCATTTTAACAAGAAAAAAAATAATTTCTTTGCTTACTCTCTTTTCTTTGCTCGTTCTTTGGTTGTTCAAGATAACAAATATAGTAGTAGGAAGGGAAAAACCCTAGTTTCTGCATAGCAATAGTGAAGGTCCACATCTGAGCACCTCTTTTGGAATAACTAGAAGGCTTTACAAATCAAAGTAGGTATAATAACTCTGTCTAAGTCTTTATTTAAGATTGAAGATATCTTTTATCCATTTTAGTATGTATTACTGTTCACGTATACGTCACCTGCTGTTCACAAGTACGACATTGTTCACAGATACGTACTTTTCATAAATATGGTATTGTTCATATATACGGTACTGTATATAGGTACTGTTCATGAACGATTATTAAACCATATTTTCAAAATGTAGATCCCATAGACTGATAGTTGAAGACTTGAAACAAGTTGGAATAACAATGCAAGAGTTTAAGAGAGTTTACAATTGAGGTGGAAGTGATTACCTTGCTCCCTACTATTATTTGAATTTTAATGTTGAATATATGATGTTTACATTGTTTGAATGCGTAGAAGCATTCTAGGATGTTAATTAAATGATTTGTGAATGACATGAATATATGAATGCTAGATTAACGTAAGTTATATTTTCATGTTCGGTGTTTACATGCTTTTTTACTTCTATGAAATGATTGTTGTCGTATTTATGTTTTAGGTAATGATCAGCATGATTACGTTATTGTACGATGATGTTTTATAGATAATGAAATGTTTATTGATACACAAGCAAAGAAAAATGTAGAGTTGAACCATGTACCGTCACAGTGGTCCAGGGGGGATCACTATGGGTGTTCTTGCAATAAGGAACGATGGATTTGCCCCTAGTTCCCGATGATAGAACTATGGGTGTGATCCTAGTTCTTTGGTGACAGAGCGATGGATGTAACCCTAGTTCCTGGGTTGGGTGATGGGTATGCCCCATCCCATTGGAATCTAGCATACAACGTAGTTTCCTCATCTTTTTTGATATAATGATGATGAGAGAACACTACGGTTAAACCCTTCGGTTTAATTAACAACTGTTGATAACTAAATGTTTGAAACGCCTAATGAATGATAAGTGTTTGCATGTTCAGTGTTTGATTTAAATAACGTTATTGATGTACTATGTATCATCCATTGGGCTCTTGAGCTCGCCCCACTCACTCTTTTTCAGGTAACTATTGAAGATGTTGCTTCTGGTAAATAAATGTAAAAATAGTCATCAGTGGTAATTTGCCTCACAGTATGAGGATATTAGAAAACGAACTGTATTTGCTATTTTCAATTGTAGGGCATGTGGCCCACCATATTTAATCTTGTCAAACGTCGGTCATTGGGCCAAATAGTATTTGTCTTATCAAAAGTTGGTTGTGGGGCCCACAAAATTGTTCGTAACTCTAATCATAAATTAATGTCTTTTTAGTTATTATGTGATCCTAAAGTTATCACTATTCTATTTCTGACCAAGTGTATTTATACTTTATTTTGTACTTTAGGATATAGTCTAGTGCAACTAACAGATGTGATAGGTGATATAAAGAAAAAGTAATATCCTGGTTCTCGAATAGAAAGCAGGAGTAACTGCACACGAATAAAATTATGTCTTAAGCTACGAGACAAACACGTCGCCTATAACGTATGTGACAGATTTGGGAGCTGGGGTGTTACAAAGGTGGTATCAGAGTCTAGGCTATAGATGCCTTAGGTAAGGATTAGAAAAAGATTGGCTGGTCAGGTAAGACCTTTAGTTCTAATTAATTTAGAAAGTCCTCCCTCTTGTTTTGGAAATTAAAATTGTTTGAAAAATTATTTAAAAAAAGAATGAATGAAATATATGTTTTCCAAGTGTTTTGTTTAGATACAAAGATTATGAGTTGAGCTGATAATGGGTAAGCCTTGTCCCGAGTAAAGCTAAACATTAAAAGGGAGATGGGTTATCCCACTCTAAAAAATACGTTTGCTAAGTAGACTTTAGTTTCGCCGTCCGATCTAGAAGTTGTCCCACCAGCTCATACGAATAGTCGAAGTTGAAGAACACAATTATTTTCTATGAAGAACTAAGAGGTGGTAATTAAAGGCAGAGAACTTATTACAGTTTAGAGTAGATGCCAAATGTGGTATCAAAGAATAGATTAAAGTTGTCTATTTGACAGAAGAACCTTTTGACCAGGATTTGGGACCCTAAGTCTAGGGAAGAGACTTTAGGTAGAGACTTGGGTGCTACTAAGGGTAGCATAGTAGATCATGAATAAAACGTTAGGATATAAGCTAGAAATTAAAAACGTGTAAAAACAAAACGCTTGTATGGTCAGGACATGAGATCGAAAGGATCCTGTATCTCTAGTTTCTGTGTGGTATGGGATGCATAGGATTTGGGGATATAGAGGAATCTTGAACTTGGAGAATGACAGACCATGTTTTGTGAATGATCAGTGGCTTTGGACAAACTTGTTTCTCTATACTTGGTTGGTATGAGATAGTCAATTATAGTGGGGCTTGGAAAGCCTTAGAAATCGAGACATTGCGAAATTGATTGGGTGTAGTGAAACCCCTGAATGAAAGTCTATGTCGATGGACAAAGGCGGTATGAGACACTCAAACTCGGAGGCATAGATGGAAGTTTGAAATTTCACTATGTTAGCGTGAACATGTATGATTGTATGAATACCTGATTATTTTGAATGCATGCTTTATTTATCTAAATTTCATAAATATGTATATCACATATATTGTGATCATGAAACCAAATCTTGTATCCAACAACATTAGAGGACTTTGAAATCCTCAAACAGAACTTAGAAGCATAAATTGATAAGCCACAAAACTAATTGAGAACTTAGAGACGTGAACCTAGAATCATGATAGCACGCATGACGCGAGAAAAGTTATTCTGACAATAGGATCATAACTATGAATAAAGATATGAAAGATGACACTTATCACAAGTTGCAAAAGCATTTAGTATCTGAATTCTAATATGAAAAAGAGGGTTTGTGTAACCCAGATTGAATTAAGATTAGATTATGATTTTCTTTGAACTGATGGATATTAAAATGACTTTTGACTTGTAGAGAATGACAAGAACTAGAAGTAACGACACGATAGATGAAAATACCGATGAATCTGGGCAAAGGGAAAATAGAATGCTAGTGGTGGCGATTCCAGCTAGGACGGTAGTGACTACGAATATGTTAGTTGGATCCGCTTAGCAAGTAGTGGCATAGGTTATGAGGAACCTTGTAGAGATGCAGAACCAGCCGCCAGTACAGCCACAGGCACAGGCACAACCTCAACCCCAAATTCAGTAGGCTTTGTTACCTCATGGTCCAGTGGCACGTGACCGACTGATAGTAGATGATATAGAACAAAAGAATTTATTGATAGAATTCTAGAGGCTACGACCCAATACATTTGAGTATTTGGCTGATCATCTAGCTACAGATAAGTGGTTTACTATGATGAATAAGCATTTGAATACCTTAGAGGCAACTTGCACAAGGAGAATCGCATTAGCAGTGCACCAGTTTGAGGGACCCACCTATCATTGGTGGGAGATGGTCATAAATGATTCCGCTACAACTGTGTTTAATATGACTTGGGACCAGTTTAAGACTTTGTTCTATTCACACTTTTTTACCATGGCGAAGACAAAACAGATACAATCGAAGTTCACCCGACTAACACAGAAGAATATGAGAGTGGCAGAACATAAACAGAAATTCACTAAACTATCGAGGTTTGTCCTAGAACTGGTAAGGGATGAGTAGTCCAAGGCTGACAGGTACCGAAGGGCTAAAGGTAGAAATACGAAAAATAGCACATCCTTTGAGATTAGCCACCCTTAAAGAAACGGTGGAAATGGCACAGTTGATCGAGCTAGATCTTGAGTATGAGTAGGCCTTGAGGAATAAACAGAAGAGGTCACAACCGAAATAAGCGGCAGGAGCCTCATAGAAGAGGCAGAACAGATAGGATGGACACCGAGCACCTCAAAATTCGAATTAGGCGCAAAATTACAACAGGCAATAGAACCAATAGGCATGGACTGATCATGCTAGGGAGGAGTAGAGGGAGCAGGCAAAGAGGCAAAGGTTGTGCTTCTTGTGCCGCCAGAGAGGACATATTGCAAATAATTTTCCTAATAGAGCTCCAGTTCCTCCTTAGCAACAGCAGATGCGTGGACAAGATGGGTGTCCACAACAAAGGCAACAGCCACAACAAAATTAGGGGCAAAACTGGAATCAAGGTGGAAACCAAACCCGACTTTATGCTATTGATGCCCAGGTTGATCTCGCACCTGCAGTAGAAGATATTTTCCTTTTGTTCGATTTTACTGTAAAAGTTTTGTTTGATTTGGGTACTACTAAGTCATTTGTGTCAGAAGAACTAGTTAGGAGATTACAACTAGTGACATTCACATCACCAGAACTATTGCATGTGTCCACTCCCATATGAGACACTATAGTTACTCGAAAAGTTTGTACATGTGAATTGAGATTTAGAGCCAAACTAATAACTGTCGACTTTAGATTATTACTTTTCCAAAGGTATGATGTGATACTGGGTATGGACTGGTTGACTCAACACTAGGCTCAGATTGATTGCCCAAGACGAAGAGTCACATTAACTCTACCATTCGAAGAGTTAGTAAAAGTAAATGGGGATATGCAGAGACTACCTCGGAGTCTTATGGCAGTCATGTTACATTGTCTAAAATAGAGTGAGGACTTAAAAAAATTGCTAGAGAATAATATTAGATCTGAAAAACCTAAGAAAATTTCGGAGATACCTATAGTATGAAAATATATAGATTTATTCCTAGATGATTAACCTAGACTACCACCACACAGAGAGGTAGAGTTCAAGATTGAACTATATTCAGGCACAAATCCTATAGTTATTCCTCCCTATCAAATGACGCCAGTAGAATTGATTGAACTCAAGGCACAGTTGGATGAACTCCGTGAAAAGGGATTCATTCGACCTAGTGAATTACCATAGGAAGCTCCAGTATTATTTGTGAATAAGAAAGACAGATCCATGAGGTTGCGTGTCGATTATTGAAAATTAAATCTAGTAATCATAAAGAATATGTATCCTTTGCCAAAGATAAATGATTGATCAATTGAGGGGAGCTACTCATTTTTCTAAGATTGATCTTAGGTCAGACTATCATCAGTTGAGAATTTGAGAGTCAGATATACACAAAACAACCTTTAGGACTCGATATAGGCATTTCGAGTTCACAGTGATGCCATTTGGTTTAACTAACGCACCAGCTGCATTTATGAATTTGATGAACCGCATATTTAGGCAATACCTTAACAAATTTGTAGTGGTGTTCGTAGATGACATCCTAATTTACTCCAAGTCAGAAGCTAAACACGTAGAACACTTAAAGATTGTCCTACAAAAACTTAACAAAAATAAACTATATTCTAAGTTCAGCAAATGCGAATTCTAGATGAAAACGGTCAAATTTCTTGGCCACGTAGTATTAGCAGAAGGCATCTCGATAGATCCCAATAAAGTGGAAGTTGTCACAAACTAGAAGCAATATAAGACTGTGAAAAAAATTAGAAGTTTCTTAGGCTTAGCTAGATACTACAGGAGATTCATCTAAGATTTCTCAAAGTTAGCCGAACACATGACAAAATTAACTATAAAAGGAGTTAAATTCAACTGGTATGAGAAATGTGAACAATCATTCCAAGAATTGAAGAGAAGATTGACTTCGATCCCCCATCTTAGTCACTCCTACTTATGGTGTTAGATATATTCTGTACATTGATGCTTCGCAAAACGGATTGAGTGCAGTATTAATGCAAGAAGCAAAGGTTGTTGCATATGCCTCATAACAGTTGAAGGTTTATGAACAAAATTATCCAACACATGACCTAGAATTAGCAGTCATTGTATTTACCTTAAAAATATGGAGACACTATCTTTATGGTGAAAAATTCAATCTATTTTCAGATCACAAGAGTTTGAAGTACATCTACATATAGAAAGAGTTAAATCTTAGACAATGGAGATGGATGGAATTTTTTAAAGATTATGATTTTCAATTGCATTACCATCTAGGAAAGGCTAATGTAGTGACTGATGCCTTGAGTCCGAGATTTAACAAACAAGATGAGGAGAAAGGTCAAATGTACCAACTGATTGAGGATTTCAACCTGAATGTCGCCTCAAATGAGGAGCAGGCATACCTTTACAACATGACTTGCCAACCAGATCTGTGCATCAAATCAAATAAAAGCAAAGGCAAGATAAATGGATCATGACTTTAATTGAAGGAGTCAAACAAGGCAAACGGATAGATTTTAGAACTGACACTAAAGGCACATCTAGACTTAGAAATAGAATTTGTATTCCTCAAGATGGACAAATGTAACACCCCCTATAATACCTACAAATTTCGGTGTTGTAATACTCGAAATTCGAAAAGAAAATAAAAAAAATTTGAAATTTACTGTTACTATTCAAATATACGGTTACTGTGCACAAATACGGTCACTATTTTTTCGGCAGACAAAATTAAATTCGGTGGTTACTGTAGCTACAGTAATAAACTATTCACAACTGTACGGTTTTGTCTTTTTCTGCCAGAAAATTCTATATAAACCCCCCCCTCACATTCTGAAAATTCATTCCAGCAAGAAAGAAAGAATTTCCTTGCTTACTCTCTTCTCTTCTCTTGTTCTTCAGCTGTTTTAGACAGCAAAGATAGTAGTAGGAAGGGGAAAACCCCAGTTTCTGCATAGCAGTAGTGAAGATCTACTGTTGGGTGCCTCCTTTGAAGCAGTAGAAAGGTGGTTCTGATCAGAGCAGGTATAATCACTCTGCTCTAGTCTTTATTTAAGTTGGGAGGAATTGCTGTCCATTTTAGTACGTATACGTAGTACTGTTCATTTATACGG
>JAJIYU010018109.1:0-11347 GCA_030144865.1 Tinospora cordifolia | reverse complement strand
AGTCCGGATTTACCTTGTAAACTGTTTTACCTGAGTAAATAAAGTGATCTTGCGCCTATATCCTGTGTGCCTTGTGATTTCACCCATCAAGGTGATTCTTCGAGTAGAACTGATAATCCCTCGGTCAAGCTCGAGTGCATAGCCTTGGGAAGGTCCCTTTGCCGAGAGATATCATATCGGATTGCTGATCTAGAGTGAGATTCTAGTGCACTCACGGGTGGGTCGTGACTGTGAAGTTGCCAACCCCGGATAGCGTTCATCAGCCTGCGTGGTTGAAGTTGTGGCAAAAAATTTCGGACACCCAACAGACCCGTGACAACTGGAGACATGTTGAATTGCGAGAGGATTGTACATACGATGAGGCTCCAGTAGCTATCATTGATCAAGCCACGAAGAAACTATGCAACAAAGAAATATCGATGGTATGTGTACGTTGGCAATTTCATGGTGCCGAGCAGGACACATGGGAGAGAGAGGACTACATGATGAGTGAGTCACTTCCTTGAGATTATGAGAGCTACTCCTTGATCTCTTATTGTTTTAGTAAATTTTGAAGGCGAAATTTGTTCTAAGGATGGGAGACTGTAACGACTTGTGTTTTTAGACATTGAGTTGACGGGTTCAACATGTATTTTCATGTATAAATTAATGAATTATAAATGAAAATATATGATTTTACGACAATTGTATTAATTAATAAGTGTATTAATTAAAAAATAAAATAAATAAATAATGATGGTAATAATAATAATAATAAAGAAATAACAAACAAATCAATTGTTCCGTGTGTGTGTGTGTGAATCAAGTTGGATAGTATAGAATGAGATGGAGGATAAATGAGACAAGAGATATCTTAAGCATTAATGATGGTGGGACCCATGCCATTAGTGTTTACATATACACTATGTGTGATGTTCATTCCCTTCATTCTTCATTCATTCTCTCAAGTTGCTCATTCGAGAAGGAAAGAAAAAAAACGGAAATCCAAGAGAGAAAGGAAAAGAAAAGATCAAAAAGAGGAAGAAAAACGAAAGAAAAAAAGAAAGAAAGAGGTAAGAAAATGCTACCATATTCTCAAAGATCCATGACTTTGAGTAAAATATATTTTACCTCTTTTTAATTCAAAATTGTTATGAAAATTAGGAATTACAGTTTTCTAGTGTAGTTTTTAATAGAAGTGTTAGTTAATTGTGTGATCTAAAACTAGGGTGTACTTTCACTAAGAGTAAAACTACATAATATTTATTTCATTGTGTTCATATCAATGAGTAGAACATAGGTATATAATTTGTTTGTACCCATGTAGGCCCTAAGAATTTATATGATAATTAGAAGTCAACACATACGGAGTGTACATATTAACACTAAAAGTTTAATTGATGGGTGCCAAAATGTCCATAATAAAATTTTAGACTCAATGACACTAAAATTAGAATTTTTGCAAGTCAATTGATATATTTAATTCGCATTTATGCAGTTTGAGGATAAAATTAAAAAAAATGTGCATAAGGTGATAAAATAATAGAAAATGTTATATAATGTTATATATATAGTGTTGTATAACATTATGAAATACTTATCGTGAAAAATGTGTATCATAGGAAATAATTAAATTTTTTCTATTTATTGTACTGTACTACAAAATTTTGAAGTGGTTGGTTATCGTATATCAAAAGCGGACACGTGTCAACGATATAGATTTTTGGTATATTGGATCAATATTAAGGGCATAATTGCACCAATTGACCTTGTTGACCCTATCGATCACACATGTCGGCGAGTGTTAGGCTTGGTTAGAGTTGACTGTATTGACCAAAATTAACCAAATCCATAAATGGACCACAATTGACGCAAGTCAATTTTTTGATTGATCAAGAACCATAAAATTAGATTTGAGCCAAATTTCATATAGATATTAAGAAACCACATACGCAAGATCAACCATTAGCGGGATGTAACCAGTTACGAGATGAGCACTGGGGTTAAGCATTCTTATTAGTAATGTTTTCTAATTTATCACCTAAACTTGTTATTTTGGTCATAAATGAGATGTTATTACATATTACAACGTATTTACAATCTTTAAAGGAGTTTTTAAATGAAAAGAAAATGTGCATCGAATCTCGAGATCTGATGGTGTGGGTTAGGGTATTGGATGTGGTTGAGCTTTGAGGACCAGATGTCACTGTACCTAAAAGTATATTCTATGTGGGTTCTTGATTGGCCCACTTATTGATGATCTGAGACCGCCATACATGAGGTGTGTTGGTGGATCCTTATGATGTTATATGAGAATACGCCTAATTGTCTGGTAAGCCCGCTCGAGTGGATTTATTATTGCCTTAGAAGCTAGTGAGAGCTTCGACATGTGTTTTTATCATTAAAACTATTTCTTAAATGAAAGGTGCATGACTGCATTATGGATTTAAAATTTATTAATTATTGCATTTACTCACATAATATAATTGATCATGCATACATAACATTTTTATGGAATTCTTGTTTTAAGTTATAGATTAGACTACATTACTCACCGACCCGTTGTAGACATGGCTCGCTACTCTGACATTTTAGGTTCTTCTACTGCCAAAGGGAAAAAGGTGGTTATTACATAATGTTTTGTTCTCGAGTTATTTTAGTAGGTTCTCTACACAGTGTGTTATTTTGAGAATTAGTATGATGTATAGGGGGGTAAGAAAACCATTATAAATATTTTGATCGAGACATGTCGACTACTGTTACATTTAGAGGGTTGTATATAATTAACTTTTGTTTGACTTTAATTTCGATTGCATTTATATGTCTTAGTTACTTCCACATCTCTTATGATTACACTGATAATATCAAGTATAGGGTGTTTCGAAAGAAGCTTAACAGTGTTCTGGCGAGCTTGGTGTAGAAGTGGTTTTGTCAGAACACTATTCCGGTCGGTTCATCCTTTTCCCTAGGGAAGGGGTCCTGACACACGTCGATGAACTATGTATCTTAAATTATGTAGCTCCTCAAGCACACTATATCTCATGTGATTATCATCTAATTCCCATAGCCAATCCTTGAACTTCAATGCACCAACAAAATCAATCAACTACTCTTCTCAGGAAATGTCATCATCCCAAGCTTTAAACATATCATAATCAATGTCACAAGACTATGCCTTCATGATCTCTCGTATCAGCACTAGTTGGTTTTAATCTCTACACTCACTTTGATCTTAGTAGATGCATCATGGATACTCAGTATAGTAACAAACACGATTAGTCCCCGCTCCTAAGACATTTATATGGTCATACAAGCAGTTTTGACTTATTTCTTACTTGATGCATTAGCCACAATGTTTACATAGTCTTGAGTAATTCATTTAACATCTCTGCCTCATATTCAAGTCTTTTTGTGGAGAGGTACTTAAGGCTCTTATGATTGAATAGAGCATAAGTTTCTCATTGTAAAGATAGTGTCTCCATATTTTAAGGCAAAAACTATAATTGCTAGTTTTAAATTATTCACAGGATAATTTTTCTCTTGTAATTTTAGTTGTCAAGAAACATTAGCAACTACCCTATCATTCTACATTAGAACACAACCAAGGCTTAATCACAAAGCATCATTGTAAATTACAAGCTTTTGGCCTAGTTCTAGTAATACAAGTACTAATGCAGATGTCAATGTTTTAGGTCGATGAAAGCACTTTCACAATCATCATCCCAAATGATTGGAACATCATTTTTTAGTTAGCCTAGTGATTGGTGCAGCAATCTTAAAGAGATTGTATACTAAACATAAATAATATCCTACTAAACCTAGAAAACTTCGTATTTTTGTCACTATGGTAGGCCTTGGCCAATTCATAGTTGCCTCAATCATCATTGGATCAATTGATATTCCCTTAGAATTGACCATATGACCTTGAATTTTCACTTTAGAAAGCCAGAAGTCACACTTGTTTAAGTTTGAGTACAATTAATGATTGAGGAGTTCGTCACATAATTACAAAGTGCTCAACATGCTCCTCTTGTGACTTAAAATATAGAAAAATGTTGTCAATAAAGATGATTACAAAATGATCCAAGTATTGCCTGAAGACTTGCTAAATCAAGTTCATGAATATGGTTGGGGCATTAGTTACACCAAACGACATCACTCGAAATTCATAATGCTTACAGCAAATGCAAAAAGCAGTATTGGGTATCTACCCCTTCTAACTCTCATCTAATGATAACCTAATTGTAAATTGATCTTTGATAATACCTTGGCTCTTCTTAGCTAATCAAACAAGTCATTGATGTGAGGGAGAGGGTACTTGATCTTTATCATCACTCGGTTATGCTATATATAATCGATAGATAGTTGTAACTTCTTGTTTTTCTTCCTTACAAATAACACAATGACCCCCGACGGCAACTTGCTTAGATCCTAACAATTCATTTAACAATACTTTGAATTCCTTGGAGTTCCTTAGGTTCCATCCAATAACGTGGTATGGTACTTGGTTTGGTGCTTAAAACTACTTCAATAATGAAATTGACTTCCCATTTCAAAGTCAATCTTGACAATTGTTTAGGAAATACTTCATGAAACTCCCATACACCTAAAATATCTTCCAATTTAGGTTCCCAATTTAGTTCCCAAATGGTAGTTATATTGGCAAAAGTTTCCATCTCTTTACTAGTCATTAGTCTACCATTAGCATTGGGTTTGTCAGATGCACTGCCCTGAAAGTTAAGTTCGATGTCTAAAAATTTGGAATATTATCTTTTTAGTGAAACAACAAATGTGGGCATAGTATGTGGTAAGTAAATATGTTCCTTTGATTATATCAAATTCAAGAATTTATAATACCTTAAGGTCAATAATTACTTCAAGATCACCAAGCTTCAAAGGACAACTTTCACATTCAAATTAGGGCAAATTCATTCTTTAGTTGTAGTACTCAACATAAGTCACACACTAGTTCTAACTAGCTTTTAATGCAATTTATCCTCAACATATCCACCAATAAAAGATAATGTAGATCTAGCATCAAATAATTCATGCATGGGTGCATCAACCAATGACCTAGTTGCCTCTAGGTCTAGTCCCATCGCTACTTTTTCTTGTTCTTGCACAATTGCTAGAGTTACTAATAAGGTAGTCATAGATAGGCTGGGACGTTCTATTCTTCGATGTTCTAGTTGGTCAGAATTATAGTAAATGAAGAGAACTCTTGATATTCTAATACCCATCTACAAGTTGACACTTACATCTTTAAAATCAATGGCTCGTCTTCCTTGACCACTGCCCCTACCTCCACTTTGAATCGCACCATGACTTTTGCTAGCTAATTAGGAAAAAGAAGGCTACACGAAACTTGGTGCTTGCCCATATGTTGATTGATAGGGTGCAACACTCATCCCTACACTTTGTATACTCGATGCTATACTAGACGTATCTCGAGAATACCTTTGCTTCTTCTACTTATGCTAGGTTTTTCTCACTTGATTTAAAGATTGTTTAGGTGTCTCTGTTGCATCACTCAATGATTCATACTGAATTAGGGGTACATCCCATCTCCTTGTCATCTCATACCTCAATCCGACATTATATATTGAGTTGTATTCTAAAAATGCATTAGCTAATAATGCCTATTGGATTTTTGATCTTAGGTCTTCAATGAAAAATATGACCTCTTTTAACAGATCTGTAACTAACCTTGGTGCATAGGCCTTTAGTTGGCCAAAATGGATACCATACTCTTTTAACTAATTAAGTTCCTTTTTCGAGAGTAAGAAATTGAGTTTTTTTCATGTGCTTCTTGGCCTCTTGAACTTAACTTTTTGAAAAAATGGCTCTAAATTTGTCCTATGAATGAAAAATTCCTCCCGTAGTGACCAAATTACACCACCATCTTTCATGTTTGCCTTCAAGATGTGGGCAAAAAACCTTACTTTTGTCTCTTAAGCATCATAAATTCTTTCTCATTAGGGCCTTTTGTGTTGAGGACAACTATTTTGAGTCTAGGACAACTATGTGGGAGTTGGATTGGCCATCACTAGAGCAATTGGTGGAAAAGTAGGTGGTGTAATAGAAGTACTAGGTGGAGTAGTAGGTCAATCAATAGCCAGTATAGTAGGTAAGTCGTGGACAGAGCCAATCAAATAACCTCAACTTCCATACGGTTCATGCATTCTCTAATGGCTTCATTCTGGGTTCACATAACTTCACTTTGTCCTTAAATCACATCTTCAAGTTGTTGGAGTTGATATGTTTCAAGAGGCATAGTTGACACTATTACATATTTTCGGGGTTTACATCTTAGACTCATTGTAATTTATATAATAGAATAAAGGTTGTGACTTTATACTAAGTTAACACTTAGTGAAGCTAACATATCTTTATACCAAAACATAACTGTTTTATTGTATTTATATCAATTTTCGATACACCTTCTATACTTCTTTCATTAGTTTGGACAGCATGTCTTTATAAAAATATCATGAGATTCTGTCATAAATCTATACAAAAAGTCATACCATACATAACATCTTTTTCTTTCTTAAATATTTTTCTTTCTATTTCTTTTCCTTACACAAAAAGTATATCCATGTCTATGTACAATCCCCTAGGCCTCTAAACTAGACCTCCTTGATTGTTTTGTGTTCATTTGAATGCTTTATGCCCAATCTGTCCGTGTAGCTAGCATGTTTCTCTGGCATCTTTTCAATTATGGTCATGCCTCTCTTGTTCTTTCTCCACATTCACACTAGATGCAGAGGCTCATGGGATCTTTCCCCAACTTCACGCTTTAAAATGGCCCCTACATTAATAGATTGTTGAAGCACTCTCAATTGCAAGACCTACACCACTAATGCATCCATGTGATACAACTACCTTATCTAGAAAAGTCAATCAAGCGTGTAACTTCTTGAACTGTGTCATTAAGACCAAAAATACATCCTCGAGAGTTAGCATAGGTCCACTTCTCTGGGTAGTAGATCTACTACACCCAGATCCACCAATGCTACTATCTTGCAATATCAAAACAATTCAACTTAGTTTATAATAGAATTTTCTAACATTGGCATAACACTAGTATTCTTTCTGACGATTAGTTAGTAAACCTCTACAATGATAGTAAAATCTTTAAGCTCTGATTTCAAGTATTGGGACCCCCTTTTTTTATTCTAATGCTTATAAATTTCCCAAAGGGAGATGCCCAAATCAGCATAATGGCTTTACGACCCAACCCGACTATTGTTAAGTCTCACTAAACTAAAAATCGAGTGTAAAGTTAATAATACTCAGTGGAACACAAAGCAAAATATTTTTTATTTTATTGCATAAGTTTAACATACACAAACTACAAAATTATGTCAATTTTACTTACACGAAAATCTACTAAGAGAAAAATAATACTACTTGACTTTTAGCACTTTTCCCCTTTCCAAACTAGTAAAACTTGTAATGTTAATGAAAAAATAATAGTGAGCCCAAAATCTATAGTAGCTCAATTAGTAGTATGTCCTTCACTAACTATATACATTCAAAACTATGTATGCATGTCATATTTATAACGCAGGATAATATAAAATAAAATTTTAATAAAAACATGAGTTTTATTATTTTATATTTACATCTTATTTTTGATGGCATGATTGGCTAATAATAAAATCATGTGTTATGTATGCTAAAATATCACAATTCATCAGGTCCAAGATGCAACCTTAAAAAACTAAAATTTTAAGTTATGTAGTTTCAATTATAATCTCAAAAACCCAAAATTTTGGAATATTATAAACCATATTTTTAAATTCATTGTCTCACCATATAAGCAACTTATTTAATATAAAATATTATGTAAGTCTAAACACATATTTCGAGTAAAACATACATAACAAATATAAAGAAACTACTCGTAGGTTACTCTCTAAAGCTTTGAATACTTTCCTTCAAGCCCTAAGACTTAATAACTGCTCACCTTTATAGGAAGGATTACTACTTTAACCCTACTAATAAATAAAATTATTTCTTTAAAATTAAATATAACATAAACTTCTAAAAACTATGTTAATTATAAAACGAGAGCTTCATCTTCAACTATCCAAAATAACTATGAGGATGACAAATTAACTGCAAGCAATGCATAATACCATAGACTAACTCAAAAATATTGATCATCACAATCTAATTGATTATCACAATCAAAGAGTTTACAGGAAAATCTTTTTTGCCCGAAATGTAGAGAAGATGAGGAGAGGCATCACAGGTTTAGAGCCAGAGGATAATAAGTCTCACAGAACAATGCTTTAAATTGGTCCCAAGTGGTGATGGCACCATGTACCTCAACCATGGCTCTCCACCACCTCTCACCATCATCTATGAGCTTAGATTTGGCTAATTTCACTTTCTGTCTCTCTGAAACAGACATATCCTCAAAGATGGTTTCTATGCGGAGTAGCCAATTCTTTGCCATTTCTAATTTCAAACTGCCAGAAAAATTGGGTGGTTCACGCCTTCGAAAGGCACGCATAATCTCTTCATATCTCCTCTTTTCCTCATATTCATCATTCACACCCTGTGAATGAGTCTTAGTTTCAAGTCTACCAGTAGATGCTCCAACATTTCTTCCACCCACTTCAGGTATCACTGGAACCTCAGCTCTCTGCCTGTCTTCTTGTAATCTATTGATCATTTCTTGTATTTGAGCCATTTGTTGTTGCTGGATAACCACTTGTTCTTCTAGTCTTCTTAACCTATCTTCCCAAGGAACCATGGCTCTAATCTCACAATTATCTACAAATCTGCAATTTGCAGCGGGAAAAAATTGTTAGTCAAATAGCCATGTTATTAGACCATAATTTAGTTACTCATGCAATACAACACTAAAACAAATATAGCACCACAAGGTTTTTATTTCTTTAAAAGGATTATGAGACTATAATACCAATGTTGTAGCAAGCTACTTACTGTGAGTCATATCAAAACTGGCAAAACATATCAGGCCACACCAATGTATATGATACTATATCAATGTCAGCTATCCTCATAAATCAAATTTCATAAATCTTGACTATCATAACCTAATTAAAACAATCAAACAATTCACAATAATTATTTCAAACATACCATTAACATCATTAAACTCACAAGAATATTCACATCCATATCATTGAAACCCACACAGATATCAATGTTTGACATACATAAAACATGGGGTCATACACACACAGATGATAAATTTAATATAAGCAGGTTCTTTCCACACTTACATCATGGAATAAATGTGATGAGCCTTTATACCAGATCACTATCCCTTGTGGACCTATGTGTGGAATGTCAAGGTTGGACACCCAGCACAAACATCTCCAACCACTCCATATCCCACATAGTGATAGAGACTCTACAAGCTCATTATAGTGTCATTAACTTGTGGGTACCTATAAAACCTAATACCTATAACCACACATCGAGAAAATTTTTCTAGTATCATAATGAATGCCAACATACCATTCTATGTCACTAATCTCAAGTTCACATATGAGGTCTCCAGAGTTTAGATCATCAAAAATAGAAAGAGCACATATCACAATATACCTCTACAAACATAACACAAAACCACATGCCCCCAAAGTACCCTATATGTCCCATAACATCTCACTCACTAGTGATCATGTGTTAGGTGTAATATTTGCATAAGTATAAAAGAGGCAAAAATATGTCCTGACCATAAAATATGCCAAAACACAAAAGTGCTCCATATGTCCTATAATGAGTCTTCCCTCCACTCACATTGGGCCTAAGCTCTACTTCAGGCCAAGTTTTCTTCCAAGAGATATTTCCTTGTTTTTATCATGCACTAATGGACTAGAGAGAGAGAGAGAGAGAAAAAAAAAGGGAAGAGAGGTGAGATAACGGAGCCTAGAGAATTGAATCCAAATACGTCATCCTCCTTCATCATATAAAATCCATTTTATGCATGCCAATGCAAATGATGGATAAGACATAAGATCATAAATATCAAACATGTTGTTACATCATTCAATGCAATGGAAAGTTTGTCACTTCTTTCCATTTCATGTCCATCAATGTTAATACTCCACATTTATTTTGCTAGGTTGGTCATTCCCAATTTCAAGCATGATGGACTTAGTGCATTGCTATTTCATAATACCTTTTCCCACTGAATCAGAACCCTCTAATGTTACAGTCAAGTCTTCTTTTTGACACACTGAACATTTAGATAACTTAAACGTACCAACCCATAAGGTCTTTCACATCATGCATCTATTACATAAAACGCAATTTATGCTACAGCATAAGCATATTCAAATAGGATGACATAAGGGATTAGATATAGAGAATTCTACTCACAACCAAGCCTCCAAAGAGCAATGCTAAACCAAGCACACAAAGTCCAATCCAATTCAGATATCAATATATAAGTCAAGAACCTATGAATGCATAATTTACAAACAAACACCAATCAGAAGGTCTCAATATATAATTCTCATGTTAACAATTGTGGGCATGTCCCACTCAAGCAACCAGAGGCCTTAATGGATTGGTTGTGCAAAGTCTGGATGCACTTCGTTATCCAAAAAAGTAAATAACCATTTCATACAACCCATACTGATTCCCAACATGGTCATTTTAGGTCTATAAATATCCCATACTTTTAATTTAAATATAATTGTCAATTCCCATCACATAGGCATCATTCATGCTTAAGATACATGAGTTAAGTGGATGTTCAAGTCTAGGCCCTTACACCAATATCATGGTAAATTTCATCATTTCCAATCTCAATTAACCTCGAAGTTAATACAATTCAACAAAGACTTGTAATTGTGAGACAATTGAATATACACCCCAAATTGGGAACAACTCCTCACAATAGACCAATTGGTTAAATATGGGGTCAATTATGTCAATGGTGAATTCTAGGCCATGTAAAATTATTAGAATCATTCAAAATCCCAATCTCAAACCCTAGGCATAACACATGCCTAAGCTAGACTAATTCTTTGTAAGGCTAAATTCAACATGAAATAACCTAATTCACATCCATAGTTCACTGTTTAATAGTAATTAGCAACAGAACCTCTTAGGCATCCATCATAGATAATTATCAACCCAACCTTCATCTAAGCCAAATTACATGCATGTATCATAATTCAAACACCATCACACCCAGTTATATTATTTTATTTTACAATATTTAGGCTTAGGCCCTAGGCCAATATGGCTCAATTAAAATGCATTCAGTGTGTCGGGACCCCTTCCCTAGGATGAAGGGCGAACCGACCGGCACAGTATCCCAACAAACCCGCTCGCAAGCCGAGCTTGCCAAGACACTGTTAAGCCTCAATCATAC
>JAJIYU010018108.1:0-11347 GCA_030144865.1 Tinospora cordifolia | reverse complement strand
ACTAATGTCCAAAGTGACTACCTACATACAGATTGATGTATGTATATCTGTGGGGATTCTACCTTTAGTATACTGCCCAGAACACAAAACAAAACTCTTCACAAACACACCTTAGAAGTATGAACCTGCAAGCCTGCTCTATTATGCAAAGCCCTCCTTAGGTTGTTTGCTTCAGTATACTAATGTGGATCTTTTAACATGATAGAAAACACCAGTGTTATTCCTCTGTTTTTGGCTTGATATACATTTTTTGGTTTGAACCTTACCTCATAATTATTTCTTTTAGAGTAAGTGTTTGCTAATATAGTCTAGAAACTGTTTTGTTCTGAAAGTGTGCCTTCAAGCCTTGTCGTTGGGCATATTTTCCTCCCATTACAAATCATGATCGTCATCAACAAGCCATGACAGAAAGTTTTGATAGATATATCTATCTTCACTTAATATACATTCTTATAGCTTTAGATTGAGTGGTTTCTAACACCAAGCAACAAAATTTATCATATTTTGTAGAGCCAATCACCCTATAGACTCTATGGCCCATGTCAAGCTGGAAGACATCTTTAACATAACTTCAGCAAGTTCTTAAACATCTTCAGCCACAAGATAGAAATGAGGAAAAACAGAGTTTTTTCTTGGTAAAAAGAAAAAAAAACAGAGTAATTAAGGATTTAAACAATTGGTGAGACTTCAACATATGCAGTGTCCCTATAGAACTACAAAACGAACTTGTCCCATCAAGTTTTCTCTAAAAGCAATTAGTTAAAAGACAACAACAACTTGTGTCTATGTCTTTGCTCGTAGAGTATGAGAAACGCTGTACTTGCATATGAATAACAAGAGTTTGTAGCAAAAGAGAAAGATAAGCCTTACTAAATAAACCAAGTAATCATATAAACATGGTGATGCAATGGTTGATGAACTTTATATCTTCCTTCATGGAAAAATTATCAATAAAAGAAACAGATCTTGATGACTTAATTAAACCCTCTTGCCTCATTTATAAGATTCAAATAACCCTATGGTGGAGTTCTCACCAAACTTTTTAAACTCTGCTTCATTGAATGATGTCAATATGGTGGTTATCTTCTTAATAAAACACCAAAAAACCCAGCTAGGACCAAGAAAAACACGGAACCATGAACTAGATTTTCAATTATCTGAGTCAGATACTCTTATACCTTCACAACCCAGTTGGTATACCAAACACAACCCCTTTTTGAGATCCCTACTAAGAAACATGCACATAATTGCTAATGGCATGTGTCAAATGCACCAACTTTGTGTTAAGAGTTAGTGAAATCAAATCCAGGATCTGGATTTCCTTGATCCTAAACACCAGTTTGCACCCAACAACTTATTTTATTTTCAGGCAAAGTTGACAGTGACCAACTATAATTTTTTAATTTTTAATCATGTTTGCCACTTTTTTAATGGGCATGTTTGGGTGCTTCAGTCATGGCGCAACGAATAGAATATACATGGAGAACTTTTGATCTGAAGATCCTAGTCATAGCTCAAGTGCAGATAGAATTAGTTTTTCATAAGAGAACATGTGCCAACTAAGTTACAGAAGAAGGTAAAGTAGGCGGTGAATCAAATTGTAGAAGAATTCTCGGAAGAAGAAAGTTTTACTTATGATAAATAAAATGCAAACCTTCACTAGCAGCATTTTTGTCTTGGGAAAAACTTTTTCTTTTAGCTTTTTTTTTATTTATGAAATAATATTCATAAAGGTTACCCAAAAAGTCTTAAGTTATGTTTTTTCTTTTCAAAGTGTGGACCCACAAAAAAAATCACTTGCAATAGTGAGACTCTAGCTTTACTCTTGATTAATTCATTCACATTCAACTTATTATTAAATGTATAAATAAATAATACATTTTGAAGTAATTTCTCTTTTGACACCAAAAAAGAAAAAGAAAAAAAAAAACAAACAAACACCACTATGTCAATTGTGCATAACACAATTTAAGTTTATCCTCACTAATTGTTTAGTGTCACATGCTTAATATTTTTTTTAAGAAAGAGTTAGAAATTTGCATTCACTTTCTCAAAAATACCTTAATCTAGGTTGCTAAGACAACCCCGACCATATATATATATATATATATATGCATGTATGTATGTACGTCTGTAGTATGTTTGTATATATATTTATGCCCTCTTTGATGGATTTTGGACATGTTGGTATCAAATGAACATAAACTTGAGTACGACTAATTTCTGAAAATTAATCATTAACAATAAACCCAAAAGATATATGCGGTTTTTTAGTACCCCTTATGACTTTTAAAATGTTAATTATCAAATTCAAAAGTAAAATTTATAAATGATGGATTAGTTCAAATAGATCCTGCTCCTTGGTGCAAATTAATAAAATAAATATGCAAGATTTTTACAAGTCTTCTGATTCATGTCTATTTTATTTAAGATATTAAGTTATGATTCATAAATTTCCTTTCAAGGGTAGTAATCAAATCTACTTTTAAAAAAAAAAAGTGACCAGCATTTAAAGTCAACAGGCACACAATATTATAAATAAATCTTACACTTTTATTCAATAATCATTAAAAAAAATTTCAAATCATAAGGTTAAACACAACACAATCACTTTCTAAAATGAAAAATTAGAAAACTATGAATACAAACGCAGTTAATTAAATATAAAAATAGGAAAAGATATTATTCAAGAACTCCTTTCAATTGATTTCAACTTCAATACCACCTTGTCCAATCGTTGTCTCAAAAATTCTTCTTGTTTCTACTGGTTTCTTGAAATTTCCAAGCGGACAGTCTCGTGTGTTCTTCCCTTGCGTCACTTTGCACGCCACTGTGACGATGATGATAGTGTCTTGTACAATTCTTCATCTCTCTTTTTACCTCGAACGTCACCAAGCTTTTCACTTTGCTTGTCACCTCAGTGAAGAGCTTAGTGACAGTATTTTTTCCACTGTATTTTTTTTCTTCTTATTTTCATTAGCTTTATGCGTCAAGTTTTTACTCGCTGGCTTCCTCAAACTCATGTTTGAGCTTGATTGATTCTCTACAAATACATATAAAACCAACAAAAACATCAATTCAATATTGCAAAATATAATTATACAATTATACAATCTATCTCCAGAATAATCAATAATTAACTAAAACTTATTCGAACTACTATGAAATTTTTAAAAATAATAATTTAATGCAATGATCATAAAACTAATTTAAATACATAAAATAATATTTGAAATACACGATATTTACAAATAAAATCGTATGTCAATTATGTGCTCAATCAACAACCACGCCTATGCCACCGACCAATGAGTGGATGGCCGTTTGCATGTTACCCAGTGAAAGAGCAGCATGAACAGATTAATTTTCTTTTTCAATCTCAAAAAAAAAAAAAAAAGAAGAAGTTTACTATGATTTCAAAAAAGATATATACGATAAAGTATATTTTCATGTAAGTAAATTAACGAAATATTAAATTCATTGTCGACAATTAAAACAATAAAATTTTCAAAAAAAATAATAAAAAATTTTGGTTAATTAAAAATATAAATGAAAAGCTTCCTTTTGATAATAAAAATACTCAAAACTCTTCCTACGTCAACTCTCTGTACAACATTTTTTTATTGACATTTTTCAAACTAATACATAATAAGGTTTTTTTGTTATTAAAAAAAAAGTAGAAGCTTAAAATCTTGAAATGTTAAAAAAGAGAAAAGTAAAATATTGGCGAGATACTTGATGTGAGAGAGATTTTGCTTTTATTTATTATTATTATTATTATTATTATTGGAGAGAGAGTTCTCTTTTTATTTTTAATAACCAAAAATTTTTATTTTTGTTTTTTAAAGATTTTAATTTTTTAATTGACAAAAATAAAACTTGAAGTGTGTTTGGTGGCTATGAAAATTTTTTTTAAAAAAATATTATTTTTTAGAAAAATTTTCTCAAAAATATGTTGTCAAAAAAGTTTTCTCTAAAAAATTTTGCCAGGAAAGTTTTTTCACCATTCTTTGATTGAATATGAAAAAATTTAACAAAAGTTAATTATAAATAATTATTTTTTCTAGTAATGTAAATAAATTCGTAAAAAAATTATCTTCTCACTTTTAAGCTGAGAAAATTTGTTGTGCTGTTAAAATATTTTTATTATGTTTATTAATTAAACAGAGAAAATTCTGCCAAACAAGTTTTTAACTTTCTACATTGCCACGAGACTTTCATAAAAACATGAAACTTTGCCTAAAAAAGGGGGTTACTATTCTTTTTATGAGTGCGCACGTGCTTATTTTTAAACAATGCTTAGTGCCCAGTGATTGTTGTTCTGAACATTGGGACCTTGGGATGATGGCAGGGTAAGACAACTTTAATAGCAGTATACAACTCCCAGTTCCTCCGTGATTTTAGACCGTTAAGTTCGTTAGATGGCACTTAGATGTTGGCGCGTATACTTGGTAGTTATCTGGTCTTGCTATTTTAAACATTGCTTGCGTAGGGCCCAAACAACTGTAATAGGATTATATAACTGTCAGTTCGCGCGTAATTTTGTAGCGTCAAGAGATTGAGTTCGTTTACGAAGTAGATTTCATTTAGGGCTCGTTTGGTATACAGGATGAGATATTATTATTTTAGTGAGATATGATAGGATAAGATAGGATAAGATATAAAAATTTAAATTTTTTATTTTTTTTAAAAATAAAAGTAAATTTTTTTTTTTTGGGGGTGGGATAACTCAATCCCACCCAAAATGGTAGGTTTGAGTTATCCCACCAACATGGGATTAAAAAGTGGGCTCGGACAAAAAATTGTCCTATCCTATGTAGTTCCAAACATCGAATTAGGACAATTTTTTGTCCTATCCTATTCTAATCCCATAAAACAAACAGGGCCTTAATGCATGCATTTATGACCCTGCTATCACAACTAACTTTTGGAGGGAGGATCTTTTTTCAACAACAATGGGGGGGTGGGGGTAGATACCTCACCTGCTGCTCAGAGCAGCTGGGGGTTAATGCCATCAAGATAACGATTACAAATAGAAAAAAAAAAAACAGTAAAATAGAAACTCTCTCTCTCTTTCTCTCTCTGGCAACTGGCAACTGGCAACTTCATGTCCGTGCTCTCTGTATCTCCTCTTTCACTATTAAGGCACCTCCAACCCTGGAGGTTAGAGGAGATGATTTTGGTGCTGGGTTGTTCCAACCCAATGCCAACACTAGCCCATCTTAGCACTGATTTTTTTTTTTAATTTTTGGAACAAGTGTTTTTATTTTTATTTTTTGTTATAATTTTTTATTAAAAATTTATTAGTAAAATTATATTTTTTAAGTTAAAAATTTAATCATTTTAAAATTTTTACTTATGTTATTTATTTTTATATTATTTAATTTTATTATTTTAGACTTATTTTTATTCTTTATTTTTAAAATAAACATGTTTTAATATATTTGATTATTTTTGTCTAAAGTTTTGTAATGCATTATTTTTTTAAGTCAGATTAAAATTTAAATTTTATATACTAATTAATTACTAATGATCTACAAAATAATTTATAATTAATTAATTTTAATTCATTATTACATAATAAAATATTTTTTAATTTTTGTAGTATATTATTTATTATTTATTTATTTATTAATAATTAAACATAATATTGAGTAAATATGTGAAATAAAATTTATGTATAAAAATAAAATTTTAATAAATAATAAAAAAATAAAAAGGAGGTAAAAAGAAATATTCTAAGAGTATTCTTTTTTGAATAAAAAATAAAGTAATGGGTTCGAGAAGAAATTACTATTTGATGTTGAAGTAACTTCAAAATAGAATAAAAAATTAAGAGAGGTTGGAGATGCCCTTATATATATTTTTGGTCACCTTCCCATCTTTGCCTTCTCATCAGTCCTTCTTTAGTCTTAGTACTTCGATCAAAGACAGTGCAAGTTTGAGATTATAATCATGGATTGGTACAAACTGATTGAAGAAGTGGGTGAAGGTTCCTTTGGTCGGGTATGGAGAGCATTAGACGTAGCAACTGGGGAGATCGTTGCCATTAAAGTGCTGAAGCAAATGTATGAATCATGGGACACTGTTTGAAACTGACAGAAGTAAAGTGCCTTCGAATCAGACTCAAACATCCAAACATTGTAGAGCTAAAATAATTGATCATGCACCACCACCAACTCTTCTTTGTGTTTGAATACATGGATTGCAAAACCAAAGTAAAGTGTTAGTAAAAAAGAAGTTTGAATAAAAAATATTAGTTCCACATAAAAAAGGGACAAAACAAGTTCGAGTTAAACAAGTCGAATGTTAACTTGAATAGATGAAAAAATGGTTGTAGGTCCAAAGTATGGGCCTATGAGATAAATAGATATATTTAAATAATTTTTAATTTAAATCAAAGACTAGGTGTTGGTCTTTGATCTAAATAATTAAAATTTTATTTTTTGAATTTTTTTTGAATTTTGAATTATAACTATTGGAAATAGTTATTGACAGGTTTTTTGACAGTTGATAACTGTCTTATAGATAGTTACAACTTTCCAATTGTGTCTGGTCAAATTTTATAAATAAAATATTTTCATTGTTAAACATTTTGATGATTTTTGAATTAAAAAGAGATCAAGCATAAAATTTTAGTTTGCTAAAATCAATTTGCAGTGCTTTCAAATTGATTAGACAGTCGAATCCAGAGAAACAATCGCCAGATTGATCTTTAAGCACTAGGAAAAAAGTGAAATTATGTCTTAAGACATTGTATACAAGTAATTTTCTATCAACCGGTGTTTATTCTTTCTTTATTTTTATTTGATCCGCATTATTCAATTCTGATATACGATAATTTAATAGATTACCTACATAGGTTTCTAACATAAAGAAGTTGTCAGAAGCCAAAGTTCGCAACTATTGCTTCCAAATATTTTAGGGTCTTGCGTACATGCACCAAAAATGCTATTTCCATCGAGATCTCAAGCTCGATAATTTGCTCGTTTCCCTTTCTGAGAGATTACCATGCGTCAAAATTTCAGATTTTGGTACAGCTCGCCAGGTTTCATCTTATGCGACCTACACCAATTTCGTTACAACTCGTAGGTACTTGGCACCAGAGGTTCTCTTTGCGTCTCTGGACTACACACCTGTAACACCCCAATTTTTGACTGGACCTTCATTCACGTGTTACCTCACGTGTAGATCGTCGTCCGTAGAAAATCGAGATGCTACTTTAAGCTTTCGTTCTATCAAAATCTTTTTCTTCGAAATCACATTCATAACAGTTCGTTCTCAAGTTAATGTCTGTGTAGGTGTTTTAAAACAAACCAAGGATCAAAATCATTTCTCTATGTATTTATTGAATTTCACAAACAATGCATAATTGATGCAGCGAAAATACTTATAAACCTTTCATTTAAATCAAAACCGTTAAACAAGTAAAGTCATTTAAAGATAAAACAATCGAAGTTAAATCAATGTAAACACATTAAAACAATCCAATATAATACATAAAACATAACCTCCCAGCCACCTATCCCTGACGACCTCCCCATGCGGTGTCCAATCTGAGTGTGAGTCTTCTGACGTAAGACACCATATTCTAAGTTCAAGTGTACCTGAAAAATAGAATGGGAGTGAGCTCGAAAGCTCAGTGGATCGATCCTACACATCACATGCATTATACAGACCCAATCCAAAACATTACAAACACTTTCAAACATTAGGCGTTTCAAACATTCATTTAATTTCGGTCGAAGTCAAAACCGGAAGAGGATTGAGATGCCTCTCGATATTTCCTGTGATCCAATCCAATCATAATCATAGAGGCCTCAGGTGGTACCATTTAAAATCAATCAGATCTCAGTATCACAGTCCAAGTGAGGGTACTTATCTAGACTCGTACTGTCTCCCAAAGACTTCGAGCTGTCGCAAGCAGCTCAGGGTGAGAATACCTACGATCTGCCTTGCGGCTCGTCAATCGAACCGATATATAGATTCTTAATAAACCATAGTCTTATTTTAGTTTTACAAACTGTCTCAATCACATCAAGCATCACACATTACAATAGAGAATACACTCCAAACTATGCTTACAAGTTAACATGATGAAGTGTATGAGTAAACAACAGGATCCAAATGTACATTTTTCCTAATCATGCTTACCATAATTTAGTAAATCTAAATGCAAGATCAAGTCATGAACTAATTAAGCATGGATTAAATGATTCATCATATTTCACACATCATTAAAACAAGCCAAACAATTTCAGTCAATTTCCTTATAAAATTCTAATAGCCTAGAACTATTGAAACAAATGTTTTGAATCTTAAATCCATATAATACATATGAGCAAGGAAGTCACGCCCACCTGATTTTTTTCTGTTTCTTCAGGGCTCCTTGCTTTTCCTCGAGATCCTCAACACATTAATATATACATCTAAAATTTAACACTTAATAGAATTATTCTTAAGCTTAAATAATTTCTAAGATGCTTATGGAGTCCAAATATTACTTTCAATTAATTCAAGGTTATTCAAGAACTCTGAAATCTGATATATTCTAATTAAAATAGTTTCTAGGTCTTCTAAATTTTCTAAATTTAAAATTTCGATTTTAATAATTTACTTACAAGCTTTTATCGTATAGTCAGAGTTCTAATAACTTAGTCGTTGTAATATAAATAATTTATTAACATCATGACCAATTTAATTACGAACAAAATAAGACTTCTAAACGTTACATGTTTAATTTTCAATTTATTTAAATTATTAAATCTTAAACTTGTAATATTAAATAAAACTATAATTATGCTGATATATTATTTTTCTAATCCTAATTCAAAAGATTAATTAATTTAATTTTTATTAAATCAACTTTTCCTTATGTTCAATAGTTAATGCATAATCTATTGTTAAATTTATTTCATTAAAATTATTAAATAAATTTTTTCAACTAAACTTTGTAATTGATTTAATTAATTATTTTATTTTAAAAAATTTCTAATATTTATTATTTATATCTAACTTCCAAATAAGGTTTTAATTCTTAAACCTCGATAAATTTTAATATTCGTATTTTGATATCTATTCAAAACTCAAATGGGCCAACTATTAGTTCTAACATAAAAATATTTAACAAGACTTCAAATTTTATATATTTTTAATTATTGAAGATTTAAGTTTTTCAATTTTTAGTCCTCGTGTTCTAAAATTATTTAGAATAAATTTTATACTATCTAACATTTAAAATTCAAAATATACCTTACGTTGTCTTTGCGTCGTCTTCTTCGCGCATACAATAGCACTCTCCAGTTGTAGCAAAGTTCCGTTCATCATTCACCACAATCACACCAGCAACTTCATGAACAACCACAATCAACCAGTAGCCACAAGAAAACCAATCACGTTCATCATGGCCAACAATTCAAGTTTTCTTGTTTGTTCATCAAACAAACTGCACGACCAGCAACCAGAATTCAACTCAATATCAAACCAGAAAACCCAACAGCTTCCATCTTCCTCGTTCAGTTCGGCAAAACCAAATCAACAAGCTCAATCCTTCGTCACAGTTGACATACACACACTAGGCTGGATTTTTTTTTCTTTTTTTTTTCCTGTCGTTTGCTTCTTCTTCACAATCGGCAATACCATACCACACATACACACAAATCACATTTGCCCGTTTCTTCTTTCCTCTGTTTTCGTTTCTCCATGGCTCACCAAGCAACAACACGAAATCACATCTTGAATTCATCTCAAACGCCCCAAAATTCCAATCCAATCTCACCGAAATGATAAAATTCTATTGGTACTAGAATTATATTGTAATCTAGATTATCTGATCTAGATCTAGAATATCAGATTGAGTTAATCTGATGATTTAGGATAAGGTCCAATTAGATTCTGATTTTAGATAAGATCCAATTAGATATTGGATAAAGTCCAATTAGGTTACCTGATAATCTAAAAGTCTACAGAGTTTAAGAAATATGTTCTATAAATAGACCCTATGGGTTTAACTTGTAATCAATTCAACTCAATTCAATAGAAAGCAATAAAGTTTAAAGTAGAGGTTTTTATTCCAATAGTGGTATTAGAGCAGCAAAAGATCCATGTTCAATAGTTAAATATATTGTTTAGGAACAGTTGAAAAGAGATTCTAGTCCTCGGTTGGCCGTCACCATTGCATCGATTTGCATTTTTCGTTGCTGCTGCTAAAAAAAACAAAAGAAGGAAAGTCGAAGAAAGTAGAGAGAATAAAAAAGAAGAAACTGCGCCCAAAAAAATCAGGGGAAAACCGTCGCTGATATCGTTGCTGTTGATTGATCGAAACAAAGTAAAAAGAAGAAGACAACCGAAGAAAGAAAGAAAGAAGAAGACCGACCGAAAAAAACCAAAAAAAAAAAGAAGTTGCAGTACGATAAAAAAAAAGGGTGATTTTTTTTTTAAAAAGGTGTATTGAAAAAAGAAAAAGAGGTGAGTTGTTAAAAAAAAGGAGTTGCTGTTAGTGAAAAAAAAAGGTGAGTTAAAAAAATTGTGAGGTAGTGAGAAAAAAAAAGTTGCAGCATATTTAAAGAAAGGAGGGGGAGTGATTATTATTTTTTTTTTTAAAAAAAGGAGGAGCGTTGTAGTTGAAAGAAAAAAATTATGGCTTTCAACAACAATCTCATCAACCATCGCTTCCTACTTTTGATGATAAAAAGTACGATCGATGGAACAAGCAGATGAAGACTCTTTTTGAATATCAGGAGTTATTGGATATTGTAGAAAATGGCTTTGTTGATCCAAGTGAGAACGTACCAGCTAATCAGTGTGATACGGTACGTAAAAATAGGAAAAATGATAAAAAGGCATTATATTTTATCCTTCAAACCCTCGATGATGTTGCTTTTGAAAAGGTACAGAGAGCTGCTACAGCAAAAGAAGCATGGGATACTTTGGAGAAGTCCTACAGAGGTGCAGACAAAGCTAGAAAAGTACGTCTTCAGAGTTTGAGACGTCAGTTCGAGTTGCTTCGGATGGATGATGCAGAGTCTATTGAGACTTATATTAACCGAGTACAGGTCTTGGTTAATCAGATGAAGAGCTATGATGAAAGGGTTGAGGAAGTGACTGTTGTTGAAAAGATACTTCGTTCACTTACTATGAAGTTCGAGCATATCGCTATTGCTATTGAAGAATCTAAAGATCTGTCTATATTAACAGTTGATGAGTTGGCTGGTTCCTTACAAGCTCATGAGCAGCAGATGAAAGAAAAGAGTGTAGAAAAGCCCACAGAAAAAGCCTTGAAGACTGAAGCTTCCAGGTCCAACAATTCTCATCGTAATGGGCAATCAAAACACAGGGGTCGTGGTCG
>JAJIYU010018107.1:0-11348 GCA_030144865.1 Tinospora cordifolia | reverse complement strand
TTTAACTTTTAACTTCTACTATACTATAATTTTATGTTTTACTTAAATAAGTCAATTTTTTTTTACTTTTTATTATAAAAGTTATAATCTATTTTAATTAAAGGTTAAACATTTGTTAAAAATATTCATAATCTATTTTTTTTATTATCTTTTAATTTTTGTAAACATTGCAAGTTGAGTTATCAAACACCATTAAGATGTCTTAGATGGAATGCACTATACAAGCTTTGCAAGTGACAAAAGTGAATTGGAAAAAAAAAACATTAAAAGGAGGAATTTTTTGCAAACTTTGAATAATTAACAAGTTGAAAAATTAAAACCACATATAATAATCTCAAGAGATCATAGCGGGATTATATTGCTCCAATATATCTTTCAAAAGAGGCATGTTTCACTATGATCAAGAGCACATTGGCTTGGTGAAGCAATTACAAACTTTTAATTGAATTTATTTAAAGAATACCAATCGCTTTTATACATACCTCATAAAATCGTCTCAAAACACTATATAATATATATATATATAAGTTATGTTTCTCTATGTGTGAGTGGAAGAAGGTTGAAGAAATGGGGCATGGCCAGTGCCAAAGGCTCGAACATGGTCCTTGAGAGATCGTTTATGCTTGAAGTCCGAACCACAGCTGCAAAGCCATAGCTTGCCGCAGTTCTTCTCGTGCGTTCTCCAGTCACCTTTCACAGCCAACAACTTACCGCATTTTCGACACATAAAAGACTTGGTCCCGTGCTTTCTCTTGTAATGGGTCTGCAGTGTTCTAAAATCTTTCAGAGGTTTGGCTTTAGGGTGATCTATGTTGTTTCGGCAGCCCTCCATGCAGCAATAGCAAGGAATGCTCAGGATTGCCCTTGGTTGAGCTCCTCTTAATGATTCTGGCCCTTTACGATATTGTGATCCATGTCCCCACATATGCATCTGCCAAGTTATTAATTTATATATAGCCACACCACGTATAAATATATGTTTTTATTTCTCATCCAAATTAATATTTTGAAAAATCATTTTTACGTATGTATGTATGAAGTTATTTCTCATGCAAATTAATATTTTGAAAAATCATTTTTATGTACGTATGTATGAAGTTATTTCTCATGCAAATTAATATTTTGAAAAGTTATTTTTTAGTATATATATATATATATATAGTAATTCTTTCGTTGGTAAATGAATACATGGCTCGAGAAAATCTGGGAGGTGGTACTTTTAAACTTTTTCATAAAAAATTGGCAACAAATAGCTATTTTTTGAATTTGGCATTATCATGAATTACAAACCAAACACAATAAAATCAGCATATGGACTATATTTTTTGAATGGTTTTTGATAAATTTAGAAATAATTTTTTATATATGTATATAGGAGTTTGACGGCCATTGGATTATGAGGTTTATAGGGTAATTAATTTAAACATTTTAAATATGCCATTGTCTTACTTCAATTTTTTTTTCTACCCATTTTAATCAAAACATTTTATTGTGAGTGGAACTAAATGTAGTTAACCTGAATTTTACGGAGACCCAGTCAATATTTTTTTTTTTTTTTTTTGTAAAATTTTATACATTACCCCCAGCCAAAACCATCTTCTCCTTCTTCCTCCTCTCCTTCACTTCCATCTCATCTTTTATCACAAAAACTTAAAAATAAAAAAATAAAAAAGGAGTTTCCGGTTGTGACAAATCCAGAAATCTTAGCACATAGATGGATTACATTTAATCTCATTTTTCCCCTCTTTCTACTTGTAAACTTAAGTCGTTATGCTAATTAATATACTGATAAATAATATATGTTAGCAAAAATAATAATAATTTCTTTTCTTATATATATGTCAGCACAGAATTTAATATAAATTACAGAATATTAATATATATATATATATAACTTTATTAAAAAGTGATGGAGAGTAAAAACTCAAGGTGACTTAAAATGTAACTTTTAGTTATGATTTATTCTTATATTAAGAAAAAAAAAAACTAATTAGTATATTTGTTTTAACTTCAAAAGGAAAAAAGTAATAATTTTGATCAAAGTAATAATCTTGATCAAAGTTCCATTATAAATTTTGTTAGAGCTTTCTTATTTAAAAGCTATACACATAGGCAACTAGCATGCATGGATAAAAGCTTTTTAAATATATAAGACATATACCTGAAGATTGTTGTAGCGATTAAAAGTTTTGTTGCAAATGTGACAAGAAAAGTGGGTGAAGCCAATCAGTATCTGCGCCGCGGTTGGTATCCAGTACTTATTTTCAGCAGCTAATGCATAATTAATCACGTCTCTCTTATTATCATCATCAGAAGTAATATTTGAAGTAGAATGATCATTCCCAGTTGATGAACCATTTGGAGGGCCAATGCCTAAGGCAATGGTGACTCCATTGCCCACTTCATCCTCCTCCTCCTTCTCCCCAACTTGCATGGACGATGCAGGTGAACGAAGCAAGCAATTCAGTAATGGGAGGGGCTGAAGAGAAGGGTACTTCTCGGCAATACTAGCGAAGGACGACTGATCAGTGCTAGCAACCACTAGGAATGAAGTTGAACTGGTCTGCAACTCCATGCTCTTGAAGAGGGCTAGTAGCTAGAGAGCTATATACCAAGTTGTTTGCCTTTAAGGGAATGTTCCTTTACGAGTTAGGAATCATGTAGGAGAGAGCTTCTGATCGGCTTAAATGACTAGGAATTAAATTGTTCATATGATTTAATTTTTGTAGTTGGTGAAGGCTGGAGAATGTGTTGGTTAAAGAACAAGTAGTTTTGGTGAATTGAGCACTCACCAAGAATTTTCTGATAACTGTCTTCGCTGTTTTTGGGAATTGAAAACATGTGTGCATTAATGCAATGGGCCAATGGAGTGAAAACATAGGAAAGAGTGCATCACAGAGAGTTAGCAGCTTCATTCATAGAATTTAAAGCCAGCTTTAGTACTATACGGTTTGAGCTTGCCGTGTGAGAGCAGAGCATATTTGTATAGAAAGGTAGAAGATGATTAATGGTGGAACATGATTGATTCCTAACAAAGGACCCGCTTATGGGACCTCTCTCTCACTCTTTCATTTATGTTCATCCAATATTATTATTAGTTTTCCATTATACACTCACATACACAATAATAAATAAATGTAATTCGTAAAATTTTCTTATAATTTATAAAACAAATACCTTATTTAAGAAGATAATTCACATTTCACAGTTAGTTTTTTATGAATTGGCCAAGAATAACACAACTGTCAATTAAAATTTTTAAAACTCATAATATAAGAAACTATCTCACCATATTTGAGGCAAAATGAAATGAAAACTCGAATACTAATCTACTTATACCGTTAAACATGTTTGTCTACCGTATGGGAAAACTGTTATCAACAGTAACCTTCTATTACTAATACTACAATACAGTTAATCCTCACTTGACCCATTTGAGAAATCTTAGCATAACACAGTATAGCACTTTGTGACCACCCATTGACAAGCCAGTGTGACTTATAATATTAAATAGAATGGCTCAATGGATCAACGGTTGAAGACTAAACTGAGAAAGAATGGAAGCACAACCCGGACAACTATCTTCTTGCATTTGCAGTCTTGGCCTTGTTCAGGCCTGCAAGCTCTTCAATGAGCTTCCTCTCTTCACTACTGAGCCGTTTTGGGATCTCAACTTGAACACGAACCAACTGATCACCTCTCAAGTTGCTTTTATTGAGCAAGGGTACACCTTTCTTAGCCATCACGAGGGTGGTGCCTGGCTGAGTCCCTGCAGGGATCTTCAAATCTACCATCCCATCCACCGTTGGGACCTTAATTGTTGTTCCCAGGATTGCATCAACATAAGACACTTTACAAGTGTACAGAATGTTGGTATCATCACGTTTAAGTACTGGGTCTGGTAATACATCAATGATGACAAAAAGGTCTCCAGGAGCCCCACCTCTTCTTCCAGCATCACCTTCCGATCGGACCCTTAAACGACTACCAGAGTCCACACCAGCAGGAACTTTCAGGCTAATTCTCTTTGTTCTCCTAACTCGACCATCCCCAACACATGTGTTGCATGGGGTAAACGTCTCACCCGTCCCTCCACAAGATGAGCAAGTCATTACCTGCTGAAATACACCCAAGGGAGTTCTTGCCGATGAGACAACTTGGCCTTGTCCTCCACATGTACCGCATTTGGATGGCTTGGTCCCTGGTTTGGCACCTGATCCATTGCAAGTGCTGCAGCTCTCTAGCCTGCTTATCTCAATCTCCTTTTCCACCCCAAAAACTGCTTCCTTGAAATTCAAGACAAGATTGTAAACTTCATCTTCTCCATCTATAGCTCTATTTCTGGATCCTCTACCTCCGCCCATGCCCATGCCACCCATACCACCCATGCCCTCAAATAATGACTCGAAGAGATCAAAAGGATTGCTAAAATCCTGCAATATGGGAAAAAAGAACTCATTGCGACAGTGAGAAACTAAATGCTGATGTAATCAAGGGCTAAATCAGCTAATAGAGAGAAACATTTGAATTGGTGATCAAATTGTGTAGAACAGAGAGGAACTTACCCCCATGCCCATACCAGCACCTTTAAGCCCAGCCTCTCCATACTTGTCATACAAGGATCGTTTTTCATCGTCAGACAATACCTGCAGGACATATATACTAAAAGAATAAGAGCAGAGCTGTAGCTACAAAACCTTCCAAGGAAAGCATGAATGAGGATTCTGACCTCATAGGCGTTACTGATCTCCTTGAATTTTTTCTCTGCTCCAGGTTCTCTGCAGCATAGGATAAGAGAAAACCCCTTGAACTAAAAAACATGCCACATAAGCTCAACAAAGAAAAACATGAAATAGTAGGTATTTCCCTTAAAATCCAGTAAAATTGATTGTCTTCTATATGAAATGCACATACACCCCACTTCATGTCTTGCTTGTGCTTGATGAAAATATGTCTACAATGCTCCTATATCCTGTTCTAGCTTGCACAAATTAGTTTAAGTGCTTGGGAAAATCTACTTTTGTAGTTCAGATCACTGATAAAAGAATAAGAGGCTTACAGTTTATGAAAGTTGTACGATATTTGTGGCAGGCATTTTTTTTAAAATAAGGAAGATTTCAATGTTGGTGATCTATACAATATTACAATTACCTAAACTATCCACGTCTGAGACCTTAGACCATATTTATTTTGTGCATCACAAGTTCTTTTTTCTTTTTTACTTCATACAATGAACCCACAGGACTAGTTGGTTGCTC
Organism: Tinospora cordifolia; assembly: GCA_030144865.1. Lineage (NCBI taxonomy): Eukaryota > Viridiplantae > Streptophyta > Magnoliopsida > Ranunculales > Menispermaceae > Tinospora > Tinospora cordifolia. Next base: position 6,090 of record JAJIYU010018107.1, on the reverse strand, counting down.
CACTTCTTAATTGAAAATATGTTTAAAGCCATACTAAATCATACAATGAGAAAAGAACAATAATTAAGGTACAGGAGTGTACGATGAGAGACCCAAATTCAGTGACAGCAAAGTCGTGCACTTTCAAAATTAAGATCTTGGAGTTCTTCTTAAAAAAGATTATCTGATGATGATATAGGAGGTTAAGCATAAGCATCAAAGTTTGTTAGCCAAACACCAACACAAAGAACAAACTGAAATGGACCTAGATATAAGATGAGTTAGGCACCTACAAATAGAATTAACTAATCCATCAACTTTTCACTCATTGCAAGTACCCTACTCATTTTATTTTCTTAGCATGAAATAAGAGGAACATAACTGACCATTTGGCATCCAGGCAACCAAACAGAGGCATTGCTGCAAAGCATCTACAATCAGAAAAGACAATGGTAAATCTATTAACTTACTTGTTCACATCTGGATGGTAAGTCCTTGCAAGCTTCCGGTAAGCTATAAAAATAAAATTAAATTATCGTTAGGATACCATTAAATTATCATTAGGATAATATGAATCAAATATTAATAGGCCCTATGGCAATCGTGAACAGTAATGCTAACAAGAAAGCAAAAAAAAATCCTATAAAAACATTCTGCTCATCTATCTTTGGTACTAGTGAAGAAAAATCGAGATGCCCTGTTTGGCATGAGATTTAAAAATTGTTCTTGTTTTTACATTTTAAATCCAAACTCAAAAATACTTGTATGGTTCATGTGTTTTTAAAAGTTTCAATAACTTTCCTTCATTTGAATTTAAAATTTGTCAACACCAGAAATACAGAAAATTGTTGTTTCCTTATTTTTAAAAATGAACCCTAAAAACAGCTTTTTACCAAAACGCCCTAAAGATCCAAGTTTTCTGGAGAAACTTTCTTTCCCCCAAAAGGCACAGCACTGGAACTAGTTTCATTTCAGAAATTGGACAAATTGAAAAGAAAAACCTAAATCAAAATTCAATAGATCTTATGTAAGTTCCACAATAGCTTATAAAAAATAATGTATAAACTACAACAAATACTTGAGTTCAATGGTAAAAATAGAGATCCCAGTAATTTGGACAAGCAGCATCAACCATCTGGTATACCGTATAAATAGTGCAATGTAAATAAAGTAGTTTCTTGATAATAGTGGAGTTGGTTGTTTTTGCCTCAACATATGAGAATAATATGTGAAGTACAAATAACTTTAGCTGTAGCAATTGTTATTCTTTTGAATGCTGCCATTCAAGAGCATCCCTGTAAGATTTAAAGGGTCAGCCAACCTTGGCAAATTTCACCAGAATGCAAGGAAAAAATTTGCAGTTAGACCTCTGCAGTCTGTCTGTGCTAGCTGTTTGCATGATGTTAGTGTTAACTTGCAGGTCTCTAACTTGCTGACCCTGATGTGCTATGCATTCAACAAGACACACAACTCCATCAAAGCATCGGTTTCCACCAATAGCATTCAAAGCCTCTTTGAGGCGAGATCAAATGACTTTCATTTTTGTGTTCATTGTCAGATCAGAAATCTCTCCAAGCTACCACAAAAAGAAAAAAAAATTCTTGCATTCAGTTAACCACGAATCCTAGAAACGACTACTGCTGATGTTGATGCTTTAAGCAGATAACTACAAACTTATTTTCTTGGTCTGGCTTGCACATCCACAATCAGAAATCATTCCTTGCATGTGTTGGTTTTCCCCACCAAGCGATCAAACAACTTCTGCTCAAAAGTTAGTCATAAAGAAGGCAAACTTCCAATCAGTATGTTCAGCTAACTCTCATTTCAGCTTCATCAACCTATGTTCCTATCTTGCAACTGAAGAAAGCCAAAACCCAATCTTGGAAGCCCATATTTTTCTCTCTTACATGAAAAGCCCAGATAACTTTGCCAGTCTTTTGAGTCATTCTTTCTCTAGTGGCCTGCAGATTAAGGCCTCCCCTCACAAATCATCATGTAGATGGAAGACCCATCAGAAGATTCCTTTCTAAGGTCCAAGTCCAAAAGCTTCACTTTTTAAACGATCTAATTTGTTTAGCCAAAACCAAGGGAGGACTAACTTAAGCATTTGATTGATTGCTTGCACATGTAGAGTCATGGACATTGGCAAGTTGGTCTCTTTGTTGTGGCTCAATCTATTAGACTAGTGAGGAATTCGAGGGTGTTTCAGGATGTCCTGTAGGAGATTCATGTTGTTTACCGATCATTTCTAGTTGGATTGGTCTTCTAGTCTTGCTGCCAGTGAAATGTGTCCAAGTGATTAAGAAATTGGCTTAGTTGCTTCAGTTTATAGTGGTAACATTTGGTGTCGCAGTTCGAGTACCTCTGTTTCTCTCCCATCCTTACCAATGCAAGCCCTCGTGTTTATAATATATATCTATATCCAACTTCCTCACAAAAAGAAAAGTTCTCTCTATAGTTAAGTTGGCCCATAGATTTGCCTTGGGAGTCCCCATACATTATAATTGGTGATAGAGAGATCTAAAAGTTTTAAAAAGGAGTGTATCAAGAGTAGGAGCACTCCTCATTCCAAGTTTAAAAAAGGGATGACGTATTCATTTTTACCTCCACACTGGAGTGTGATTATTCCCAAATTCAAATTTACAACATCTAGATCACAACAGAGCAATTTTTTTTTTCCTTTTTGAGTGGAAACCAAAGATCTTTGTTGAATCACATTAAAATTGTCATCTCAAAAAAATAAATAAATAAATCACATTAAAATTGGACCAAGATAAGCTGTAGTGATAGATAAAATACTACATAACATGACCACATACATCAAGCAATATGTCCTTTCAATATGAGAACCAAACCAAATTAATCCAAGTATAAAATGATTATTGATGTATTGAACAATCTACTTATTGTAGGAACCATAGTTTTGAAAACCCATTGAGGCTTATGCCTTAGGGCCCACCTAGCCTCAGGGCTATTGAAAATAGCCTTAAGGCTTGAGACTCAAAGGTGCCCTTTTGAGGCTTAAACGTTACCTGCATCAAGCTTATGCCTCAAGATTTAGGCATGAAAGTTACATGAGGCTTCAGCCTCAATATGTGTGAAAGGAGGCCAAACCTAAACCCTCTCTTCTACTAGCATTAGTTTTTTTTAAAGGATTAAAATGATATTAGAACAAACAGACTAGTTGTTCTTTTTCATAAAGTTCTAATATTTAATTATTTAGAAGAGATCCAACTTCCAACTTCTAAAACTCCGTATCTAAACTCTATGACATCTTTTCTATTTTATTTTTATTTTCTATTGTTGTAGTTCAACTAATATTAATATTTCTTAAGTTTAATATCTACTTGTTTTTTCTTTCTAAAAAGTCTTATGCCAATCATAGGAAGAGATCCAAGCTTTGAAACTCGCCAAACTTCATGTAAACTACATACACATCAGAAAGCGAACTTATAATGCCAGTTATTTCTACAAGATTACAGCAAAGAACTTTGTCAAACATGATTTAAGAAAAAAAAAAAAAGAATTCTTGAAAATGTTAATAAAGAACGTGAAATTCAAGTAGTGGAAATACCAAAGAATAGTATCATCACACTTTACTTGTTTCTATTAGTTTTACTTGTTTTCTATTAGTTTCTTTTGTTTTTGACATTTAGAAATGCAATAAAACCTTTAACTTTTAATTATGCCCATTTAGTTTTTAATGTTCATTATAATTAAAGCGATTGATATTTCAAGTGTTGCCTTGAATGCTTAAAATTTTATGTGATAAGGTAAACATATTTGAAAATAGCTTAAGTTTGTAAATATTTCATGTTTGCCTATTTTTCAATTATATATGATTTTTTGGAACTAATGAGGAAAATTTATTTATTCTTTTCATAAAAATATGAGGCTCATAACACAGATCTAACACCTTAAGGCTTACGCCTAGCTTAGCAAAGAGAAATCATCTCAACTGTCTCACATGTTTTTCATCCACAATGGTAGGAACCTCACATTCAGGTTGCATCGTCACCAATTTTCATGTGCTTACATACATTCATTATGTATTAAGTTACAAGATCAAATCATTGTATTGCTTCCTTCTTATCACGAGAGGAAAACTTTTGTCTTTTAATGCCTATATTTCAACATCTTCATATGTATGTTCCCCCTCAATGAAATCAAGTTATATCTGGAATTTGTGCTGGATTGTTTCTAGTTGAATAGTGTGGAATAACACTAGAAGTCACACCCGTCTTGTTATTGCTATCCCATCATAGATACATGATGAAGCTACTGAATACTTTCGAATAGTGTGTGCATAAAATCCAACCATCCTAACCTAGCCCTATCAACTTTAAGTAGGTTTAAACACAACTTGGTTGAATTATGTAGGCAATTTAAGCAACTAGAAGGATCAGGTGAAATTTAAATTTAATCAATACAATAGAAAAAAGACCTCAGCTCATATACATATTATAACAATTTATGCCTTAGGCATTAAGACAAGCATTTCAAGACTTCCAACAAAAATATTATTATACTATAACTCTAACATGGCTGGTCCCAAGCTTGGGTAAAGGAAGAGGGTTGTGATACGTAGCGGATAACCAACTAAAAATCATCAGATCAACTATAATATGAATCCTAAGAGAAACTTCATTCACGTAGCAATCCTATTTAGTTGGGAATTAGGAAAAGGTTCAATTCAATGGAATCAAGCTGAGTATGGAGAATCTTATAATTCTAGGGAATCCATTTGGTGCATAGGAAAGGGTTACATTAATTTTAGGATTGAATTAGGGAATTAGATCAGATTTGTTAGAATATGATACAAATAAAGTAATCTAGTGTTTGATGGTATGTTTGGCATTAGTACAAAAAATTAATTAAGTTTTTAAATAAAAACACGTTATTTTTTTAATAAAAAAGAAAAGCAAAACCAGATGGTTTTGTGAGACCAACATTTGTTAGCTTTGCTGATTATTGTTTCAAATAAATAAACAAATAATGATTAAGAAGAAGAAGATGAAGAAAAGGAAGGTGAAGAACAAGAAGGAGGGATTAGGGGATGGAGTGGCAAGAAAGGAGGGCAGTGGGCGAAGGAGTATGGAGTTGCAGCCTTGCAGGAAGGTGAGGTGATGGGGTTGAAAGAGAAGGGGGAAAAAACAACTAGATCCTTAATTCTTAGAAATGAATCAATCCAATCCTTTTCACTCGAACTCCATCATATACTATTCACATAAAACCCAATGAAATAGGGGTTCGAGTAGAACAAAACAAACTATCTTGAGTCAAGAACACCCTCATAAAAGAAAAGTGGGCGTAAAAATCCACAACCGATCATGTCCTTCAAGTTACACATTGTTTCCTGCCACATTATTTTAAATGAAACTTCACCATAACATTCGTCTAGTTTGGAACTAGTCAAGTACGGACTTGATTTAATATGAAATAATGAACAGTAATTGGTTCAATCAGTACATAGCATAGTACTAAATACTCCTTTTTTTTTTTAATGGATGGATGGATAGAGGTTGGTATTTCTATTTACCTAGGGAAAAAAACTATGATTGCATTAAATAATTCCACCAAAAAAGAGGGGATTGTTTAATCCTACTAGTGAGGGGTAAAAAGGGACCCACTTAATTTTTTTTTATGGTATAATATTGCAACCAAACATGGGGTTATACTTGAATTTAGTTAGGGGTGGCAATTTGTGACACGACACGATAACCCGACCCGAACACGACACGAAGTTAACGGGTTTGGGTTTAGCATAAACGGGTTTGGGTCTAAACGGGTCGAACACGATTAGACACGACTATAAACGGGTTGTAAACAGGTTAACCTGTTAAACTCGAAATTGACACGTTTAATATATATATATATATATATATATTATAAATAAGTTAATCTACCTAAGATTAATCTATTTAGTAATAAATTAAAAATAATTTTTTAATTTAATTTTTACTTTTATATTTTACCTTTAATTAATATTTTTTTAAAAATATTTTTTAAATTTGGCTTTAAGTTATTTTATATATTCTTTTGTTAAGAAAAATAATTATACATATTATATCTCTTTTTATTTTTAATAAAAATACTACACCTAAATAAAGA
>JAJIYU010018106.1:0-11369 GCA_030144865.1 Tinospora cordifolia | reverse complement strand
GGGGTGTGGGGGGGGGGGGGGGGGGGGGGGGGGGGGGGGGGGGGGGGGGGGGGGGGGGGGGGGCGGGGCGGGGGGCATGTCCCAAATGGTTGATGCCTGCTCTGAGGGGGTGTCCCTGTGTAACATCTCAAAAAGTTCATATGAAATTTGAATTTTTATTTAAAAAATTATACAGAATTGACGAATGAAAATTGTGGTAAGTCCTAGTTTACCCAAATAAGGAATAAAAATCAATTTAATAGATTTTTGAAAGAAAATATAAGAATATAATGTATATTATTGGATATCATAGCCAAAAAATACAAGGATATGTGCAATTTTGGATAAAAACAGGATTAGAAAGTCAATTGGGATCGGGATTTGGCAAATATCCGAAAAGAAAGCAAGAAATTCGGCTGAAAAAAAAACTTAAAATACATCCAACAGCCAACGATCGATCAACCAAAATCCAACAAACGAGATTAAAACCAAACCAAACGCACGGGTGCACCGGATCATCAAAATCCAATGACCAGAGATCCGCACACCGCACTCGAGGATGATTGTGCGGCGAGAATCAAATTCGTTGATTGCGAATTGAGATCCGCACATTGTGATCGAGGATCATCCGACGGTCGAGATCAAAGCCGTGTTAGTTAATCGCGAACCGTGCTGTGCTCGAGGATTATCCGAAGGTTCAATCGAAGACATTTTTGGATAGATCATGAACTGTTGATGTGCTCGAGGAAAATCCAATGGTCCAAATCGAAGACTCTGATTTTCGTTGATGGATCCGAGATTAATCTGACGGCCAAAATTAAAGGATCCGAAATTAAAATACGAAAATTACCGAAAAATCACAAAAAATTTGAAAAAAGTTTGAAAATAGGTTTTTAAATCCGAAAAATCCAAAATATACTCATTTTACTCTAAAAATTAGAAAGTATGAAATTAAGGAGAATTAGGGTGTTTTATTCAAAGAAAAACTCAAAACTTTCTATTTTTCTCCCTTTGAAAACCTATATAAACCTCCCTAGACCCTTAATTTTTTCATTCCAAAAATAAGAGTTAAAATTGCCTCTTATTTTCTAAGCCTTCTTCTTCGCACCTCTTCCCATCTTTCCTTCTTGTGTATGAGAAGTTATTATCTGGAATTGGGAAATTAAGTTGGGTGATCTACATTAGCACTGGTACGTGGGGGAAATTGCTGCCAAAATTTCAAAAAAAAGCATCACAAGGTGGAAGTGATTTCTAGAATACCCTTCTGTTCTTATTTAAATTCAGGGCATGTTCATTGTTGTGTGTTTTTCACTGAATCCAAAGATTTTTTTATTTCAGTTCTAGAATTTTAAATGTTTATTTCAGTATTTCAGTTTTGATTCATATTTGAACAATCATATCGTCAATGCCATGTTAGTATCATGCTTAGGCTTTTAAATTAAAGTATGATGCATGTTTTATTAGTGTTTCATAAATTGACTACATATATTCTGAATTTTAGTTTGATTTCATATTCCGAAGTTTATTTTATGAGATCATGATATGAGAATTAAATTAAAGACGATGGAGACAATAACTACATACCATCATAGTGGTTAAGGTGACACTATGGATGTTCTTTTCATATGAGTTAGGTCATATGATTTTCAGACCTAAGTACTTGAGGGTCGTGTACCACTGGTGGGTCACCATGTGTAACGGGTTGATGCTGACACGTGCCACTAACGGGTTGATGCCGAGTGGGCCCTATTTACTTAGTTAAGAGCATCAAGGGATTAAAAACCCTTTTGGACTGAGATTCGACTTGAACGAATTGTTGTTTGAAACGCCTAATAATTACAAGTGTTTGAATTATGATTGTACTATGAGTTTGAATATGAAAGATGGTTGTTCAAAAAGGATTCGCTGGGCTATGTGTTCGTTCCTTCTTTTCTTATTTTTCAGGAACATGAAATCTATGGAGCAGTTGAATATAGATAGTTTCTTAGAAAGCGTCTACAGTATTATATTTTTGTTTCAAATTTTTAAGGGCATGTGGCCCAAAGTTTTTATGTTTTTCTATTGAAAAGTATTTTGAAGTCTTCTGCTGTAACTATTAGTTCTTTTTAAAGAGTTTAGTGCTTTCAAATTTTCTATTATAAATAAAATAGTTTGACTTTCTTTATCTCTTTTAATTTGCTTTGATTTTTTTGAAAATTTTCTATTTTCTTGAATTTTATACAAAGGCACGAGATATTGAAAAGAGATGAACAAGTGTGTGTTACTTGTAATGTAACACTAGCCCGACCCGTCGTTTTGTTAAGTCCACTGTCAAGAGAACGGTGGTCATGTACATTGCTTAAAGATATGGGGGTTGGGGTGTTACAAAAGTGGTATTAGAGCCTAAGCATTAGATGCTGGGCCAAGAACAGAAAGTTTCCTCTGATACCAAGCGTGGTATTAGAGCCTAGGAATTAGTTGCTAGGCCAAGAACATAAAGTTTCCTCTAATATCAAGTGTGGTATCAGAGCTCAATTTTTCGAAACACCAGACTAGAATGAGAGACTCAAACTTAGTGTTTCACCTTGAATTGAATTTGCCCTACGTTCTATTTTTGAAATTGAAGAATGTTTTCGAAAATGTTTTCAAAAAAGGAAATATATGTTTTGAAAATGTTTTTGTTTGGATACAAGGACTAAAAGTTGAGCTAATAGTGGGTAAGCCTTGTCCCTAGTAAAGTTAAACATTGAAAGGGAGGTGGGTTATTCCACCCTAGAAAGCGCGATTGCTAAGTAGACTTCGAGCTTGCCGCCCGATCTGGAGGTTGTCCCACTAGCTTATATGAGTAGTCAAAGATGAAGAACACTCTTATTTTTTATAAAAGAAAATTAGAAGGTGGAAAATTAGGGCAAGGAATTGATTAGAAGTCAAAAAGATGCCAAAGGTGGTATCTTGACTAGACAGAGGTTGTAAGTCAACCAGAACCGAACCCTAGGTCCATAGAAAAGACCTTAGGTAGAAACGGGTGTAGCCATGGGTGGCATAGTGGATCAAAAACATAAAATTCTAGGACATAGGCTAGAGACTAAAACTTGTGTGAAAATAAAAAATTGTTTGATCAGCACACGAAACCAAGAGGCTTCTATAATTTTTGGTTTCTTACGAGATGCATAGGAATGTAGGGTTATGGAGGAAGCCTGGACTCGGAGAATGATCGACCATGTGTGGTGAATCATCGGTAACTTTGGCAGAACAGGTTTCTCTATGCTCTCTGGTATGGGACGGTTGAGTATAGTGGGCTCGAGAACCTTAGTTATCGAGCAATTTGCAAAATTGTTTGGGTACGGCTCTATTCTGAGTAAAAGCCTAAGTGGAAGGGGTAGAGTGGTATGGGACACTTGAACCTGAAAGCTTAGGTAGAAGCTTGGAACCTTGTTGTGCTAGCTTGATTATATGATTGTGTGATATGCATGCTTTACTATTTATTTGCTTTGAGACCGAATCCTGTACCCATGCATGAAAAAAAGCTAAAAGAAAAACTTTTAGGCCACTGAACAAATCGAGAACCAAGAAACTAAATCTAGAATCATGGTAGTATGGATGTTTGCTGAAACAAACATTGACATTGAAAAGATGAGCCAAGAAGAGTTCAAAGAGGTCTTCCATGAAAAGTTCTTTTCGGAGATGACATTGTGGAAGCTACAAGAACACTTTGTCAGGTTGAATTGGAAGGACTTAACTATAACTGAGTATGAGAGAAAGTTTACCGAATTGGATAAGTTCTCTTGGGAGCTAATCTAAGAAGAAAGAATGAAAGCCAACAGATTTGCATAGGATCTCAAGATCGAGATCCAAAAGGTCATCATGACAATGGGCCTCCAAACCTATAAGGAAGTTGTAGAACGGGCTTGAATCCTAGAATAAGAACTCAACCTGGAACAAAGGTTGAGAAGAAAAAATAAGCAGTACGGAAATGGAAAGGACCAACAAGAGACCCAGAAGAAAAGCAAAAGTGGTAATGCTCCAGAAAAACAGGGGCAAAACAAAGATGAGTCAAGGGAAGAAGCTAAGAGGCTAGGATTATGTTTCATATGCAAGCAAAAGGGTCATTTGTCAAAAAATTGCCCAACTGCACTAGCTCAGGCTTCCCAACAGCAACAACAGAATACTCAGGGGGGAAGTTAAAATGGGTGACCTCAAGCCAGATAGAATCAGAATGCCAATTGAGGGTAAAACTAGGGTCGTGGTCAGAACCTGGCCAGAATGTTCGTAGTTGAGACCCAGGAAGACCAGGCCCCTACAGTGGAAGGTATGTTCCTATTGTTTAATGTTGCTGTGAAACTGTTGTTTGACTCGGGTGCCTCAAAATCTTTTATCTCTAAAAAACTAGCTGATAGGTTACAACTTGTGACAAAAACAATGCCTGTGACTTTGAATGTGTCCACACCAATAGGGACCATTGTGACTTCAAAGAAGATGTGTAGTTGTGACCTTAGGTTTGGGGATAAACTTTTAACAGTCAACCTATATACCCCAACTTTTCTATGGCGATGATGTAATCTTGGGAATGGATTGGTTAGATCAGTGCCAGTCCCAGATAGATTGTCCTAAGAGATGGGTAACCATAACATTACCTTCTAGGGAGATCTTTAAAATTAATGGGGATATGCAGAGACTACCAAGAAGTCCAACCTTAGCCTTACTGAATTGCTTAAAGTAGATGGATGAGTTCAAGGAACTCTTTAAAGAAGAACCTACTGACTTGAAGAATATTCATGACCTAGCTATAGTCAGTGAATATGAGGATGTGTTCCCAAATGACTTACCTGGACTACCACCAGCTAGAGAGTTAGAGTTCAAGATTGAACTTCACCATGGAACCAACCCTATCGCCATACCTCCGTATAGAATGGTGCCAGTAGAACTAATTGAGCTAAAAACTCAACTGGATGATCTCAAGGACAAAGGTTTCATCAGGCCGAGTCAATCACCCCGAGGAGCCCCAGTATTATTCTTGAAAAAGAAAGATGGCTCCTTGCGATTGTGTGTCAACTACCGGAAGTTGAATCAAGCTACAGTAAAGAATAAATATCCTTTACCAAGGATTGACGACTTATTTGATCAATTATGAGGAACCACTCATTTCTCTAAAATTGATCTTAGGTCAGGATACCATCAGCTGAGGATTCGAGAATCTAACATCCACAAGACAGCCTTTAGAATAAGATATGGACACTTCGAGTTCACCATGAAACTCTTTGGTTTGACTAATGCCCCAGCTGCCCTCATGGATTTGATGAACCGAGTGTTTAGATAGTACCTTGACCAATTTGTAGTGGTATTCGTGGATGATATCCTAATTTACCCTAAGTCAGAAGCTGAGCACCTAAAATACTTGAGGATTGTACTAGAAACTCTCAGAAGAAACCAACTATATGCTAAATTTAGTGAGTGCGAGTTCTGGATGAGGACGGTCAAGTTTCTTGGCCACGTAGTGTTACCAAAAGGGATCTCTGTAGATTCGGAGAAAGTGGAAGCTATTATGAACTGGAAACAACCCAAGACAGTAACAAAAATCAGAAGTTTCTTGGGCTTGGCAGGCTACTATAGAAGGTTCATTAAAGATTTTTCCAAGTTGGCAAAACCTATGACTAAGTTGACCAGAAAAGGAATTAAGTTCCAGTGGGATGAGAAATGTAAACGGTCATTCCAAGAATTGATGACTAGATTGACTACGACTCCTGTTCTAGTTACCCCAACTCCTGGTGTTACTTACATACTCTATACTGATGCTTCGCTCAGTGGATTGGGCGCAGTCCTAATGCAAGAAAAACAAGCCATCGCTTTTGCTTCAAAACAACTAAAGGTCCATGAGAGAAATTACTCATGACCTTGAGCTAGTGGCTATTGTGTTTGCCCTAAAGACTTGGAGACACTACCTTTTATAGTGAGAAATTTGACCTGTTTTCAGATCACAAGAGTTTGAAGTACATCTACACCCAGAAGGAGTTGAACCTCGGGCAACATAGATGGATGGAGTTCTTAAAAGAATATGATTTTCAACTACACTACCATCTGGGGAAAGCCAATGTAGTGGCTGATGCCTTGAGTAGGAAGTTCAACAAATAGGAGGAAGAAAAAGGCCAGATGTATCAGTTGATTGAAGATTTTAGGTTGGGTGTAAACCTTAACGAAAAAAAAAACATATCTTTACAATATGTCTTGCCAACTAAACCTATTATATCAGATTAGGGATGAACAAACTCAAGACAAGTAGCTTGCTCAACTAATTGAAGGAGTCACGCAAGGAAAGCATACTGACTTCATGATGGAAGCTGAAAACATCCTAAGGCTCGGGGAAAAGATATGTGTACCTCAGTAGGGACAGAGCAAGCAAATCATACTTGATGAAGCTCATCAGACTAAGTATACCATGCACCCTGGTGGGGATAAGATGTACCAAAACCTCAGGAAAACCTACTGGTAGAGAGGAATAAAAAGGGACATAGCCAAATATGTTTCTAAGTGTTTAACATGCCAACAAGTGAAAGTGAAACACCGAAAATACTCTGGAATGTTACAACTACTCCCCATCCCTGAATAGAAGTGGGATAACATTTCCATGGACTACGTCAGTGGTTTACCCAGAAACCAAAAAGGAGAAGACATTATTTGGGTGATAGTGGATCGTCTCACCAAAGTTGCTCACTTTTTGCCAATCAGATCCACATACCAAGTCACCAAGCTGGGAGAAATCTGTGTGAAAGAAATCGTTAGACTTCATGGTGTACCAAAGACTATTGTGTCTAACAGAGACGCTCGCTTTACTTCACAGTTTTGGCAGAGTCTCCAGAAGGAGATGGGTACTAAGCTTACCATGAGTACAACATTTCACCTTCAGATGGATGGTCAGTCTGAGAGAGTTATCCAGATTTTGGAAGATATGTAGAGGTATTGCATTTTAGACTTCAAGGGGAATTGGAGCAAGTACTTACACTTGACGGAGTTTGCATATAACAACAGTTATCAAGCAAGCATAAAAATGGCTCCACTCGAAGTTCTTTATGAAATACCCTGCAGATCACCTACATGTTGGGCTAAACTTGAATACCAAGTATTAACTAGGCCAGACATGGTGGATGAAATGAGCAACCAAGTCAAGTTAATACAAATGAGACTGACTACTATGCAGAGCCGTCAAAAGAGCTACATTGACAAAAGAAGAAGACCATTAGAATTCTAAGTTGGGGACAAAGTATTTCTAAGGATCAGTCCTCAGAAGGGTATCCAAAGTTTTGAATTCAAAGGGAAGTTATCTCCAAGGTTTGCTGGACCCTTTGAAATACTTAGAACAATTGGGGAATGTGCTTACGAGTTGGACCTACCAAACCGAATGACTTCATCACATAACGTATTCCATGTATCCATGTTAAAGAAGTACGAACCGGACCCCTCTCACATCCTTCAGTGGGAGGAAGTGAATATTCAAGACGATGCTACCTACAAGGAAACAGTGGTCAGAATTCTTGACCACAAGGTACAGAATCTAAGAACAAAGGATATCACATTAGTGAAGGTGTTGTGGAAACATCATAGGGTAAAAGAAGCCACATAGGAACTCGAAAGCGAGATGAAGACCAAGTACTCGCATCTGTTTAGAAGGAATACCTAAATATGTGCAAATTTTGAAGACAAAATTTTTCTAAGGAAGGTAGGCTGTAACATCTCGAAAAGTTCATATGAAATTTGAATTTTTATTTAAAAAATTATACATAATTGATGGATGAAAATTGTGGTAAGTCCCATTTCACCTAAATAAGGACTAAAAATAAATTTAATGGATTTTTGGGAGAAAATATATGAATATAATGTATATTATTGGATATCATAGCCAAAAATATAAGGATATGTGCAATTTTTGATGAAAACAGGATTAGAAAGTCAATTGGGATCGAGATTTGGCAAAAATCCAAAAAGAAAGTAAGAAATTCGGTTGAAAAAAATAAACAAAACTTAAAATACATCCAACAGTCTACGATCGATCTGCCAAAATCCAACGAACAAGATTAAATCCAAACCAAAACCTGGGTGCACCAGATCATCAAAATCCAACGGCCAGAGATCCGCACACCGCACTCGAGGATGATCGTGCGGTGAGAATCAAATTCGTTGATAGCGAACTAAGATCTGCACACTGTGATCGAGGATCATCCGACAGTCGATATCAAAGTCGTGTTAGTTAATCGCGAACCGTGCTACGCTCGAGGATTATCCGACGGTCTGATTGAAGACGTCTTTGGATAGATCGCGAACTGTTGATGCGCTCAAGGAAAATCTAATAGTTTGGATTGAAGACTCTGATTTTCATTGATGGATCTGAGATTAATCCGACGGCCGAAATTAAAATATAAAAATTATCGAAAAATCATGAAAAATTTGAAAAAAATCCAAAAAATAGGTTTATAAATCCGAAAAAATCCAAAAATAATCATTTTACTCTAAAAATTAGAAAGTATGAAATTAAGGAGAATTAGGGTGTTTTATTCAAAGAAAAACTCAAAACTTTCTATTTTTCTCCCTTTGAAAATTGATATAAACCCCCTAGACCCTTAATTTCTTCATTCCAAAAAATAAGAATTGAAATTGTTTCTTATTTTCTAAGCCTTCTTCTTGGCACCTCTTCCCATCTTCCCTTCTTGTGCGTGAGAAGTTCTTCTCTTGAATTGGGAAATTAAGTTGGGCTAGAATTGAGAGATTAAGTTGGGCGATCTACATTGGCACTAGTACGTGGGGGGAATTGCTGCTGATATTTCAGAAGAAAGCGTCACAAGGTGGAAGTGATTTCTAGAATACCCTCTTGTTCTTATTTAAATTCATGGCATGCTTATTGTTGTATTTGTTTCATTGAATCCAAAGATTTTCAATTTCAATTCTAGAATTTTAAATGTTTATTTCAGTATTTCGATTTTGATTCATGTTTGAACAATCATATCGTCAATGCAATGTTAGTATCATGCTTAGGCTTTTAAGTTAAAGTATGATGCATGTTTTATTAGTGTTTCATGAATTGACTATATATATTCTGAATTTTAGTTTGATTTCATATTCTGAAGTTAATTTTATGAGATCATGATATGAGAATTAATTAAAGACAATGGAGACAATAACTACGTACCATCATAGTGGTCAAGGTGACACTATGGATGTTTTTTTCATATGAGTTAGGTCATATGGTTTTCAGACCTAAGTACTTGAGGGTCGTGTACCACTGGTGGGTCATCATGTGTAACTGGTTGATGCTGACACGTGCCACTAACAAGTTGATATCGAGTGGGTCCTATTTACTTAGTTAAGAGAATCAAGGGATTAAAGGCCTTTTTGGTCTGAAACTTGACTTGAACAAATTGTTGTTTGAAATGCCTAATGATTGCAAGTGTTTGAATTATAATCATGTTATGAGTTTGAATATAAAAGATGGTTGTTCGGAAAGGATCCACTAGGTTATGTGCTCAATCATTCCTTTATTATTTTTAAGGAACATGAAATCCATTGAGCAGATGAATATAGATAGTTTCTTAGAAAGTGTCTACAATAATATATTTTTTTAGAATTTTTTAAGGCATGTTGCCCAAAGTTTTTATGCTTTTCTACTGAAAGGTATTTTGAAGTCTTTCACTGTAACTATTAGTTCTTTTTGAAGAGTTTAGTACTTTAAATTTTTCTATTATGAATAAAATAGTTTGAATTTCTTTATTTCTTTTAATTTGCCTTGATTTTTTTGAAAATTTTGTATTCTTGAATTTTATACAAAGGCACAAGATATTGAAAAAAAAAATTAAGTGTGTGTCACTTGTAATGTAACACCGGTCTGACCCGCCATTTTGTTAAGTTCACTGTCAAGGGAACGGTGGTCGTGTACACTGCTTAAAGATACGAGGGTTTGGGTGTTAGACCTTGAGGGTTGATGACTACTCGGGAAGTGTCTGAGATATGAGACCGATGGTATCACAAAAGAGTGATAGAATTAGAGCTTGGCAAAGGTTGGCGGTTTGATAGAGAACTAGCTAGCCAAATATCAAGACCATAAGTCTAGTTAGAGACTGGGTGTTGCCACGGAGGCACAGTGGATCATAAAAGTAAATAAAATCTCCTAAGGTATAAGCTAGAGACTGAAAATGTGTGAAACAAACACTTGATTGGTTAGGACACAAGATTGGGATGATCCTATATTTGTGGGCTCTATGTGGTATGGGACACATAGGGATTTGGGGGTATTGAGGAATCCTCGACTCGAAAATTGACGGACCATGTTTGGTGAATGATTAATATCTTTAGAAGAACTTGTACGCATTGTGTTTGACTAGTATGGGATGGTCAAGCATAGTGGGGCTTGTGAAGCCTTAAAAATTGAGACATTTGCAAAATTGTGTGGGTGTAGTGAAATCTTTGAGTCGAAGCCTGTGCTAATGGGCGATGGTGGTATGGGATGCACAAACCGAAAAGCACAGATGGAAGCTTGGAATTTCACTATGCTAGCATGTATTGCTTGCTTGATTGATTCAATAATTTCTTGCTATATATGAAAAATTATTTTGAGTATTGTCTCACTAAACCAAACAAATCCAATACCCTGAAACCATACATGAGGGTTGGAAAACTCAACGTACAACTTAGTGGCATAAACTTGTAGGCAACAAAACAATCAAGAACTTAGAAACATGAACCTAAAGTTATGGTAGTATGAACGATACTAGAAAATAGTATGAACAACGAAAAAGGGTATTGTGAATGATGACAATTATCATAGGTAGTAAGAATGTCTTGTATACATAGTTGGAGCGAAAGGTTCATGTAAACCACATTGATGCAGAAGTAAATTTATGATTAACTGTGATTATTGAAGAATTTCTATTTCGAATGATTAGATTATTGGATACTGAAGTAACCTTTAACTTGCAGTTCATGGCAATAACTAGAGGAAATGCAAGAAGAGATACTGCTAGAAATGAGAATACATATGAGTTGAGGCAGAGGGATGAGAAGACCCCAATAGCAGCAAAACCTGTAGGGACGATTGTAACACCCCAACCCCCGTATCTTTAAGCATTGGATGCATCCACCATTTTTCTTGACAGTAGACTAAACCAAACGGCGGGCCGAGCCGGTGTTACATTACAAGCGATGCACACTTGACTTCTATTTCAGTCATTTCATGCCTTGATCATATTTAACCGTTCATAACTAATAATTAAAATTTTAATAAGGCAATAGTATAAGAAATAACTGAAATTCATAAACTTAATTAATTAAATAAAATTGAGTACATAATTTAAAAAATATTACAGCGGAAGTCTTAAAACTTGGGCAACATGCCCTTACATAAAAATTAGAAACTTTTTAAATAAAAAGAA
>JAJIYU010018105.1:0-11412 GCA_030144865.1 Tinospora cordifolia | reverse complement strand
TGTAAAAAATACACACAAAATTATATATATATATATATATATATATATATATATATATATATATATATATATATATATATATATAATGAATGAGAATATGAAATAATACGAAAATGACGAGTTATGAGCAATAAATTATTGGTATTAAAATTTGCTGAATATTTATTTATTTTAGTTATTTCATTAACATTTTAGATATAAAAAATAATTTTGAATGTAAGCTTGTTACGTGTTTGAATATTTATTATATTGAATTAAAATCATAAAATTATATTTATTTGACGACATGTTTTAAACTAGTAAGAGCAGATTTAAAATATGATATCATTATAATGGGCTAAGCGTCAAAGAATAACACTTCCTATATGATAATCCTTACGATCGTTCTGAGTCATGAAAAGTGTTCTACGTGATAAACCTCAAAATAATTTTAGAGAATTTAATAGTTGGATGTTCAGTCTACTCTTCTTAAGGCCTGATCAAGAATGATAAAGAATGAGATTGGTCCTATTACTTAGAAGGATGTATGTGGATGTGTTTTATAAAATCTTGCATGATTGAAATGATTGCATAATTGAAATGATTACTTAGAAGGATGTATGTGGATGTGTTTTATAAAATCTTGCATGATTGAAATGATTGCATAATTACTATTTTGAGTTCATATACTACTTAACTTTGTATGATTGAAATGATATTTTGAGTTCATCTGGTTGAAATGCTTGCATGATTGTATTGTTTAAATCATAAAAAGATACCGAAGAGGAGAAGTTGTCCTTCAACCCGTTCATTTTGGTGTTTGGACACTCCAAAACACCCTCTTATGAGCCCCAAGAGCCACCTTGAACCACCCCCAAGTATCTTCTCAATTTGCTCCCAAAATATTTTCACTTTTGCCTGATTTGAGAACTTCAAAATGACAGAATTTCAACATTTTTATAAAGTTTCAAATCATAGAAGCACAACTCTGCAACAAAAACACACTTCTAAGAGAAAAGTGAACATTAGTAAAACTAAAATCTGCCCACACAAAGTTTGGAAGCTCAAGTGGTTAGGTTAGTGCCCGGATGTTTAATAGGAATACTACAGATTCAAAAACCAATAAATAAATAAATAATAAAAATTACTTACCCACAAGAGTGTTCATTAGTTGGCTAAGGTCGAGTTTAGCTGAAATATCAATTCAACCAACCTAGTCCAATGAACCACTTTGACCCAACCCTATAACTTATTGTAGGTTTCAACAATTTAATTGGGTTAATAGGCCACTACTTTTATCATCAACCTTTTCAGCATATACATATATACATAAGCGAATCAGTGCTCAATTGCCTGAATTTGAGAAATCGTTTTAGGTAGAAATAAATGCCTCCGATGGGACTCTTGAGGGTGCGTTAGTGCAAGAATGTCACCCAATGGCCTTCGAAAGCTAAAAACTTAAGAAAACATAACTGCTTTTTATTGTTCATGAAAAGGAAATAATTGTTGTAGTACATTGCTGATAGGTTTGGAGACATAATCTATTGGGTGGAAAGTTTGAATTTTAAATAATATTATATAAGTGTGTGTGAATTTTAAATAATATTATATAAAATTACTTGAAAATCAAACGCAAGTATTATAAAATCTAGTAAAACGATTTCTTTCATTTACTTGCATAGCAAAATTTTGACTATTTCAATCATAATAAATGCATATAATCAAGGTCGAAGGTACAAATAAGACATATCCTAACTAAATACCTAATACAACCTAACTCAAGATTCGAATTAACAAAGGTGGCAAGATTGGTAAGTAGGATGAATACCTCTTCACTTCCCACCCATTATTCATCGATCTTCAAATCATGTTTCTCACAGGCGCATTAAATGAAAAATATTAGGAAATATATATGGTCCAAAAAGGAATTATTATATTAGTGGGCCTTACCAATAGCTTAATTTATTATTATTTAATAGGTAGTTCAACAAACCAAAATGTGCCCAATGAGCTGAAAGTAATGCATCTGTGATGCGAATTCAAGAGCACCAATTACTTTAGAACTTCGGGGCAGCACCTGGCACACAATAATTCTTCTCCTAATTAATTTTTTTTTTTTTATCTTCTATAACTTTTTTTACATTCAGTTATATCCTTGAATGAAATGTTTCTTAGTAATTTGCATGTCTTTTTTTTTATTATTTGTATTAGCTGAATGCACATCACATACCAGATTTTCAAATTAAAAGAACGAGTTTAAGAAATTAATTAATTCAATTATAAAATATTCCACCTTATCGGTTTGATGTGTTATAAATATTTATGTATAATGAAGTTTATTTTATATAATATTAAAAATGGCAAATTATACCTTTTAAGTACTTAATTTCATTTTTTTCTTTTTTTTTAATGTGAAATACACACACCCCACATACAAAGCTTTGAAGGGGCAATCGAACTATATCCACAAAGGTGGATATAGAAATGCCTTACCACCTACTCTAACAGGAAAATGGCAATTACATTCTTTTTCATATAATCGATCATAACAAATGAGTTGTATTGCAGAGGTCGATGAAGGTTTTCATTTTTTTTTTTTTTTTTTTTTTTTTTTGTATTCATTCGTTATATTCTTTATCTTTATAATGAAATCCGACAGAATTTTTTTGAGGAAATAATAATACCTTTGTTTTATATATATATATTTATAATAATAATAATTATAATAACACCGTTAAAGATTGTTATTATTATTCTTTTAGGAAGCGTAGTAAAGAGTTAGCATGCTACCGGCAATCAAACTCTGCTCAACTCGACTGGCCCACATAGAAATTAATGTTGAGTCGGATCAGTTTGATTTACTAAATCAGGTGAATTATTGGCCACAAATTAAAAAAAATGTGGTTAGGTTAATTTACTATGTGACCAACTTGACGCTTGAAAATATGGTGGAAACCCTAGTAGGGGTGATGTCGGTCGGTGGCACAAGGTTGGCCGCAGGGTACCACCTAACATTCACGAGTTGAATGAGGTTGGAATTAAAGGTGACAATTTAAATCCAACCTATTTATTATAAACAAATCATGGCTTAAATGAGCTTTATTTATATATTATAAATTTAAATCCAACTTATTTATTAATCATATCATGATAAGCAAGCGCAAACGCAACAAGCTACATAAATAGGTTATCTGAATACGATCAATTAAACACATTATTTGAACAGATCATATTTGTGTCATGTTTAATCTAATACTTTTAATCCATGTATAATCTATTTAACTTGTCTAACCATTTTTTAAAATTAATTTCTATAAAAATATTAATAAAAATGCAACACATAAATAAATTTTTTTTTAAAAATCAAATTAAATAGATTTTTTAAATTTAATAAAAAAAAACTTGTGTCATACAACATATTAATAAACGTGTTAATTTTAATTAATATATTTATAATATATCTTTTAACTTGTCATTACTTGTGCTAAGCAAATCCTTTATGAGTTTAACTTGTTAATTTGTCTGTAACATGAAATTTAGTTGTGTTTAACCATATTTAATACTTTTTTACTCAAACTCATTTACGTTAAACTTAAATCATTAATAACATATCATGTTTGAGTCGGGTTATCGTGTCATAACACAAATTATCATCTTTAATTGAGACAACCCTAAATTAATCTTAATGTTAATTTAATTTGCCTTAAAATTGTATTCAGTTTGGTTTGGTGGTTACAAAAGCTAGCTTTACCATAACTTGAGAGGCTCATTGGAGTATCTTACTTAAAACACTTCAGTTAAAAGAGAGAGAAATGCTAGTCAATTCTCTCGATCGGGTTCAAAAGAAATTAGTCTTGCTACCCTTGAATGCCAGTAAATAGGTCATTTGAAAAAATATATATAAGTATTGAAGAATCTTGAATAATATTTTGGAAGTGACATGTACCAGATTGATTCATAAATAAATAAATAAATGATATGTATATGTGTGAGTGTTATGGACGATATGACACAACATTGCCTTGTCTGGAAGGCTCAACTTTGGCATCGAACATCGTCAACTCACATGGTCCTGCTTCCCTCACCTACTTTATATATTCGAGAAACTAATTATTCTTCAAAGCTATATTAATTTATCTGTATGTATATGGGACAGTGTATTAGTTGAAAGGTAATCAATATATATAAAATTGGCATTCCAATAATTTTAAATATTTTGATTTTTAATTAACTAGTAACTAATATTTTATAAAAATGATTTATATCCAAAAAAAAAAAAAAACTTGGGATGGGTTAGTATACAAAAATGAATTAATATATAATAATGGAGTTTAAATATCTGTGATTTGCTCATATATTCTAGCTTCGCACTAACTGCTATAATTTCTCACATTTTAAAACTAATTAAATTAAATAATAACTGAATATATATTTATTTATTAACAACATTAGAAGAAAAGTTTTATATATTAATAACTTTAAGAATTTTTATAAAGAGGTTATACTTAATGCATATATTATTTACAATAGTATATGCAATAAATCTTTTGGGGAACTTTTTTATGGCATGGCCATTTTGTACTATTTCAAGTTTTAGTGCTTTCATTCTATGCAAAAATAAATAAATTATTGATAATAAAATAGTACTTTCAAATATTTAATACTATATATCTTATACTTTTTCATATGGCAGCTCCATTCCAACTTCTCAATTAATCACTCCTTATCTTATGCTTATTCTTTAACTGCTAATTTTATTGTTTACAGATGTCAATATCTATTTAATCATGATTAATATACATAGTTAGACTCTTATTAGAAAAATATAGTTTTTAAATAATTCAAATCTTGCTGCAAGTGTTTTTGTTTGTTAATCTTTTATTTTTCCTAATTATAAGCTAAGTCCACATGTAATTATGCACCTTAGGATAGTAATAATATTTATTGCATTTGGCCACTGAGTGATTTTTAAAATAGAGTTAAAATGATAATTTGATATTTAACTAACTTTAAGTTTTTAACTCTTTGAGCTTTTTAGTTTTCTTTTCTAATTTTTGTATCTTTTTAAGTTCTAAATTTTACTCTTGATTTTTTATACATGTATACTTTGAATTACTTCATTCATTTAATTATATTAAAAATAAATTATATTGAAATCTTCTTATAAGAATTATTTAATTTTAATCTTCTTAAATAAAAATCACTATTGCAATGTACACGTGCATCTGCATACACACCTACCTTATTATGTGTATATATATATATATGTGTATATATATATATATATATGCACTTTTATTTTTAGAATTATACTTAATTCCTAGCTATGTACATATAAAGAACTAATGCTTTAAGATATATAGCTTTCGAAAGGACGAAATGATCTAGAACAAAAGTAATGGATTAATTGACTGATAATAGTTATAATAAATATTAATATAAGCATTAATTCACATATAATTTGATTGAACGCATGAGTAGATTGATCTGATAGGTTTCATCTATAGAAGAAGCACACACGCCTATAGATATATATTTGTATATATAATGATGATGACGAAGATGAAATAATAATAATAATGATGATGAAATTGTTAGGTAAAACAACCACATAATTAGTTCATTTGGAGATGATGATCCAATGTCCAAATCAAATGCCTTTGTTTTGCCTTTAAACCTAACCTCAGAAAAGGAAGAAGCGCGCCATATTGCAAATTTATCATTTAATAAACGGAAGAATAATGACTACCAATGGAGGTTGGATGAATTAAATCAAACTCAATGCCTATTAATCAACAGTCTCAAGTTCGAGACCTGAGTATGGATAAAATTATGTTGAAAAGTTCTTCCATTAATAGTCATACCGTAGCTCAAATAATAATTAGGCTCATGGTGCACGTAAAGTTGGTCTAAAGATATATCATAAAACACTAAAAAAAAATTTAAAAAGAGAATCACTAAACTAATTGATCAAATTAATGCATCTATAAATTAAGGGACCAAATTTTGCAAAAAGTGAAACCCTAATTTAGACAAGTTTAATCACTACTGTCAATTCAAATTCAAACTCTTTGAGCTAAATTTGAAAAAGCCCAACCATGTGACCTCTAGTCTACCACACTATTAGTTAATAGTCAATAGTAAAATGAAATAAAATGGGATATATATTAAAAGAGAAAGGGGTGTGGTCCTTTCTTCTTTGGACTTGTCAATATGTCATTATTTGTCAACCCTAGACGCTTGAGACATAGGAACCACCAAAGCTAAAGACAAATGGATAGCCTCATCAACTGATTCCACCAACCTGGCCAATGTCTACAATTCATATAAATAAATCAACAATATTATTAGGAATATATATATAAGAATTAACAAGAAATATGAAATTAATAGAATAAAATACATTGTTCTACACATCTCAAGAGATGTTACCATCTGTGATGAAAATATTGGTGTGGGTCAGCTCTAAAGATGCATTGGAAGTCATCAGTACCCTATCACAGACTGCCACCTTCACCTAATTAAAGATTTATTGGTACAACCACACATGAGTTGTCAAAAGAATGTATGAGGATTTATGGTCCCTTCTATGACCCATTACAAAAAATTGAATAAGTTAGAACTTATACATTAATAGTGGCATTAAAAAAAAAAGTTTGATTTATTAATTTAATTTTTTGTTTTCATTTCTGTTAATTTATTTTTATTTTTTGGGAGTCTAGTGGGGCAAATGTTATTTTCAACAGGCTGTAAGGAAGGACCAAAACCCACCATTAAGAAGATCAATACAACCAGTGGGAAGAGATAGAGGAAGAGGTAAGGGGGCATTTAATTAAAATATATATTTATATACATATGGGTATGTATATATACGTAGAGATGTTGTGTGGTGGGAAGAAGATGATAAATCAAGAGAGAAACATGCACTCCCTCGAGTTGTCAATGTTAGGAATGAAGCTCCCACTATTATTGTCTCATCATCTTCTTCGTTGAGGAACCCTAAAAGAAAGGGTGCAGACTCCATGGGATCAGAAGTTATGAACAGGCAGCAGCTGGCTAGCTAGCATTAGTGCTATTGTTTCTTCCTTCCGTATTACATGCTGGTTTGAGAGGTTGAAGCTGCCAGCATGATCTGGGTAGACTTTTTCTTTGTAATTCATCAATCTAGATGGATGTACATGCTTGAATATATATGGTAGAGTTTATGTTAGATGAAATTTGGAGAGGATTGATAGATGGGTTCTAGATTTATGATGTCATTAGTTGGAATCTATTTCATCGGTAGTTGCTCTATAGCATCATCTGTGTACACTTTTCTTCATGAGTAGTTGGTATGATGAATATGGTAAAGTTCATATGTGGATTCCAGATACGATGTTGATAAGCATCCATATATGTATATAGTTTCATGACTAGTTGCTATATATATGTATAGATATAGATATAGATATACAGCAAGCTCAAGCTTTAGTTAGTACTATTGTGAACCAAAGATTAGGGTTTTTGGTGATGAGGCAAAAAGGGCTAATAAAACAAGAGGCCTGATAAATCAGAGCTTCAATCTATATTTAAGCTTGTAAGTCTTGATAGGTATAATAAGTCTGTACCAGATCATCCTGCAGCTTCAATCACTCATTCACCAACAAAAAAGACAAACCTGCAATCTGGTGTATATACCTCTGGAAACGCAGTTATCACATCCCATAATGATGGATCACAAGGTATATATTCTACACTATTTATTTATTTATTTATTTCCCATTTCTTTTGTTGCAGAATTCCCAGTACTTGATGAGTCAAAGTGTTTATTGATTGACAGTAGATGCTATGATCATGAAGATTATGATGCGTTGTTATTGATGATCAGTGCATGAATGCATCATCATATAAATGAATACAACAAATGTCGTTATTAATTATTTAATTACATGTTATTTAATTATTAATCTAGCTAGACAAGATTGCTGTTCCCAAACCAAAGATTGGAAAAAGGGGAGGCATGAGGACTAACTGATAGCTGTTTGTAATTAATTTTTGTTTGACCTGCTTGCTAGCTAGCAGCTATAAGTTCTCATTTTCAATATTAATGCCAGTGGTGAGTAATTTTGATGAAGTTGGCTTCATGGCTATTAATTAATTTCATCTATACTACCAAGATATATATAAATCTTCTTTCTTTTTTTCTTAAATTAATTGCACTTTTATATAACTACAATACGCAGTCCATTGAGGTTTCTTTAATTTCCTTTTGATCTCTGTTTTTTTTTTAATTTTTTTTTGGCCTGAAAGTAAAGATTCAGGGAAAAGACAAGGCATCAGTGAACAGTGATATATAATGATAATTAATTACTTTTTCACATGTAAAACAGTTGAAGCTTTGTTTGTATTAACTATTAATTATGTTTAATTATTATTTCTCATGTAGTTTGTCTGTCTGTAACTAAACCCATGTTTCTGTCCCTTGTAACTCTGGTTACAGCTGATTAATTATGCTTATATTATTCCTAACTATTACCTTGATTAATTAAGTATTGCTTGTGGAAAGTTCATTTCTGTAGTTAATTATGGTTTTAGGAGACTAATCTGCTAGCTACAAAGAAACTAAATCATTCAATGGGCAGATATTCTTAAAATTAATAAACTTCTTCCAAACTTTAAGCCTGCATTATAAAATTATTAATATATATCATCTTATTATATGCAAATTTTACAAAATATATTTAATGGGAAAAGTTGATGGATAGTGTATATACATATAACACATAGGCTATAGTTAGAAACATATTCTAGTAGGCATGCTACACAAATAAAAAAAATAAAAAATAAAAAAATAAAAAAACTACTCCTATATATAATTTAAGGGTCTCATATATTCTAGTAGTACATATGTGAAAAGAACTTTATGTCATGGGAAATAAAAAATAACGTTAACCATCAAGAATAAGGTTAATTAACAGTAAATAAACCATATCATGATATATATATATATATTAGAGAACGTTATGCGCATTGAGTGTAAGTATCAATCATATTATAATGAATATTTTAAGTAAAATAAATAATAAAATACAAGGACGTGACAATACATTTAATCTAAAATAAAACAAAATAACTCAAATCAAACCACTAGGTGATAGAAAATCTTGAGCCAATATACAAAGAGATCGAACTAATAAAAGTATTTTAATAAGACAGTAGAAATGCATTGGTGAGTAATAAATAAAGAACAAAAAAAAATTAGAATTATCCAATATGGTGATTCTATGCGTGCATTGAGATAATTTTTAGCATAAAATGTAAAATTAGATCGATAATAAAATTAGAAACTAAAAACTTTAGAAAAAAAAAAAAGTATATGAACTGGAGTTTTTTCTTAATAATAATTAAGTGAATCGCATAGCTTCCTTTCATATTAATAACTTAATTAGTGTGGCACCACATTAGATCTCACCATCTTTCCTTCTTCTTCACAATCCCTCAAGTCCAAAACCGCTATATTCCAATTTCACCACACACACTTCACCTAGGTTGATCCAAGACGTAATGTTATTGGTTTGACATCCTAGTGTCCTTGTTGGAAGTCAGTCTTGCTCGATTTTATTCTTGCCTCACGCAGTTAGGCTGCAATGGGTCTCCGTTGTAATTTCAAGTTTTGCTAGTTCAAATTAGAGATTTTGGTGGTTGCCATTTGTTTGTGAAGATGCCTCAAAGAAATTGGTCATTAATGAACAATACCGAAACTTAAACAAAATAAAATTTTAACACAGTTAGTTTTCTCAAAATGCAATTAATGAAAATCAATAACCAAATTGAAAGTAGGATCTGGCACTTGAAAGGAATTGGAATTACTTATAATGCAATTGAAAGAGAGTGAAATTATTAAGTGAAGTTTGTATTCCCTTCCCATTAATATTTTAGTTGCATTAATTTTTGAGAAGGTAGAGTGTGCATGCGTGCATATTGCTTCTTTGAGAATTTTAATTTTATTCAGATATTACAGTAATGAAAGGATAATTTAGAAATTATAAGAATCTAACATTATCTAATTTTGTTTTTAAGTATAAGTTTTTATGCATGCAATTTCGAGTCTTAAAACTGCTAAGCTCAAACTTGCACGTAACTTTCAGTTTCTGCCTTCTCAAAAACTATTGCAATTAAAATAATAATGGGAAGGGGATTACAAATTTCACTCTTTCAATTACAAGATTCTCATTCAATTGCATTTCAAGCAAGTTCAATTACTTTCAAGTGCCAAATCCTCCTTCTTCAATTTTTACGCACTCTAATTTGTATACTTCTTTCTTTTTGTTTCTAATTTTA
Organism: Tinospora cordifolia; assembly: GCA_030144865.1. Classification (NCBI taxonomy): domain Eukaryota; kingdom Viridiplantae; phylum Streptophyta; class Magnoliopsida; order Ranunculales; family Menispermaceae; genus Tinospora; species Tinospora cordifolia. Next base: position 1,113 of record JAJIYU010018105.1, on the reverse strand, counting down.
TCATTGATCTATCTCTACATATTTTATGGTGAAAATTCTCCCAATGCATATGTATAAGATTACCATTTGGTATAACTTTTTGTCTCCACTTTTTTTTAATTTAGTCTAAGTTACATTTGGGTTTGTTTCAATTCTTTTTATTTATTTACATTTTTTTTGTGTGTGTATTATATATCTATGTATATCTGCCATCTTATTCATGTATTTTTTTTTTTTTAGTTTCTCTTTGTGTTGGCTTAAGGATTTTTATTTTAAATTAATGTTTTGATTTAAATTATTTAGTTTTTTTTATTGTGGAATCATGTCTTTATGTTATTATTTGTTTAACTTAATATTCATTACACTCAAAAAGAATGTTGTTATTTAAAATTATAATTGTAATTGTAATTATTTAAAAGTTGAGAAAGTAAAACTTGATAAATCTTTTTTTTGGAGAATGTTAATTTAAACGATGTAACTATCAAACTCGTTATTATTAAATTATTTATTGTCCTTAAATGTGTAACATATGTGAGTGGCATAAAAAATATAATTATAGTAATTGTTAGGTTAACTGTGTTTTTAACATAGATGTTAATGATATACAAGTATTATTTAAAAAAGAAGTTTCAATGGTAAACATTTTTAATATATATATATATATATATTATTTGTCAAGTTTCCTTCTCTAAGCTTTTTGCTCCATTTTGGAGTTTCATGATGTTTGTTATTCAATTATCAATTTACATATTAATTATTATTTGTTTTGGGAGTAAATTCAATTTTAGGTTTTCATTTTTTTTAATGTTTCCACCATATTATAACTGGTACATATAGAATGTCTTATTTACCCCATTAGTTTAGTTTTTAGTTTTGTTTTTTGCTTTTTATTTTATTTTTGGTTGATAATGTCGGGACCCCTTCTCAGAGCCAAGGGTGGCCCGACCGGCACAGCGGCCTGACGAACTCTCTCACCAAGACGAGTTCGCCCAACCACTGTTAAGCCATCTTTGCAAACCTCAAGTGATGGGACGATATCAGAATAATTGGAATCATTAAAACCAAAGTAAGCAATAATTCAAAACGAAAGCATTTCATTTACATAAGTTTGTCCAAAATACATACTTAATCGTT
>JAJIYU010018104.1:0-11351 GCA_030144865.1 Tinospora cordifolia | reverse complement strand
AAAAAAAAAAGGGAGAGAGGGGGGGGGGGGGGGCGGGGGGGGGGGGGGGGGGGGGGGGGGGGGGGGGGGGGGGGGGTGGGAGAAGAGGAGGAAAAGGAGTTACTAGAATCTTGTTAGGCACATTCGTCAAGAGCTATTGCAATAATACTTCCGATGATCAGTTGCTATCAGAAGGGGAAGACGAGGGCAATGAAAAGAATGAACAATGGGCTCTTACATACGTGGCCTCCAAAGGACAAGGAAATGAAAGTTTTGAAGATGTTAGAACTGTTATTCCATCTCCTTGCGGTGAGTACTCCCTTTCGCTAGTGCAAAGTTCTAAGGATGCTAGATACAGGAGTAGAATGCCAATATTACTAAAAGAAAGTCAGCCAAGCCAAAATAAAGGGGTCTTTAACAAACCAATGGAGACCCTCACAAAAGATGAAGTGGAATCCTTTTCAGCCAAAATTAACGCTATGTTGATCAAGTTGAAAAAAGAGAAGACAAGACGGGGGGACATGGAGGTCAAGATTGAAAGCTGTCAATCTTGGTGGGGGTCAAGGGGAAGAGAAGTCTCTTATGAAGATATTGTCATGGAATATTAAAGGGTGTGGCTTGAAGGAAAGTGCGGGAAGATAAAAAGGTTAATTGGTCTAAATAATCTGAATATTATCATTCTTCAAGAGGTTAAAAAGAGCAAGGGTGGGAGGGCTTTGGTAGGGGCATTGTGGCATTCTCAGTTTAAAGATTGCGTGTATATGCCGGCAATTGGCACTGCTGGAGGTCTCTTAGTGGCATGGAAAACCAGGTGTGTCATGGTTGAGGAATTAATTGGAAAATTTTCTGTTTCAATCAACATTAGGCATCTTGAAGGGGAGGAATGGTGGTTGTCTAGGGTCTACAGGCAATGCAGTAGGCGAAACCGAGGATTCTTTTAGGATGAACTGGCGGCTTTGTGTGTATTGTGCGGAGACAAGTGGTATGTAGGGGATGATTTCAATGTGGTTCAGTATGCGTCTGAAAAGAATAATGGGTGCTTGAATAGGAGCATGAAGGATTTCGATAGTTTGGTTAGAGAAGTGGGCCTTTACGATCCCCCTCTTTTCAATGCCACGTTCACATGGTCAATCTTTAGAAGAGATCTAGTATGTTGTGAGTTATATAGATTTCTTTTTGGTGCTAGATGGGCAAATGTTTTTTCGTTTCGCCATCAGGAAGTGGGAGGTCGATTTGTATCCGACCATTGGCCAGTTTCTCTATGCACTACTAAACTATTGTGGGGACCAGGTCCTAAAAGGTTTGATGGTCACTTGGTGCATCATCCATATTTCATGGAGAGGATGATGGATGGTGGAGATCCTATAGTCAGGAGGTATGGGAGGGATTCAAATTCATGCAAAAACTGAAGGTAATCAGGGAGCAATGCTATGTGTGGGGATTATCTCTGATGGTGTCCAAGGAAGGGAAGAGAAGAGAGTTAGAAAGATGTATTACGAATCTTGATCGAATGGAGGGTGGCAGTAAGTGGGATGAGGAGCAACGGAGGGAGAGATAGGAAAAGAAGGGTGAGCTTTGAAAATTAAGCCGAGATATGGAAAGAAGAACATGGCTTAAAGCCCATATCAAATGGCATAAGGAAGGATATGCGAATTCAAAAGTTTTCCACCGAATTTTGAGTGGAAGAGAAGTGGCAAATATTATTTCTAAGCTGGAAGGGAATAAAATAGTGGAAAACATTGTAGGAAACTTCTCCAAAGTGTTTGGCACAAAACAAAAGCAGGTGTGGGTATTAAAGGGATTGAGTGGACGCCAATTGAAGAGGAGGTGCGTAGTAGATTGAGGGGTCAGTTCTCAGAAGAAGTTAGAGAAGCAGTTTTTAATTGTGATAGCTATAAGGCACCAGGCTAGATGATTTTCCCATGATTTTTTATCAAAAAAATTGAGAGGTATTAAAAGATGACCTAATGAAGGTTATGGAGGAGTTTCATTAGATAAGTAGGGTGAACATGTACCCTAACAAGACATACATTTGTTTAATTCCAAAGAAGAATGTGATGAGAAAGGTGCAGGACTTTAGGCCTATTAGGCTCACAATGAGTTTATACAAAATCATTACCAAGGTTTTGGCTAATCAGATTAAATGGGTGATGAGTGACACAATTTCAAAAATTCAGATGGCTTTTGTGAAAGACAGGAATATTATGGATGCAGTTCTAGTGGCAAATGAGATAGTGGAAGACTATAGAGTGGGAAAAAAGGGGGCAGTGGCCAAACTTGACATTGAAAAGGCTTATGACATAGTTGACTGGGACTTCCTTGAATTTGTGTTCCAGAAGAAGGGGTTTGGAGGCACTTGGAGGAAATGGGTTCAGGGATGCTTCAATTTTGCAACATATTCTATCTTTATAAATGGTAGACCGAGGGGCAAAATTGAGGCAGTTAGAGGCTTAAGACAAGGGGATCCAATGTCTCCTTTTTTTGTTTACTTTAGTGGTGGATTCCTTGGGCCAAATGTTAGACAATGAGAGGGACATACATATGTTTAGGGGGTTCGTGGTTGGAAGGGACAAGGTTGAAGTCTCATTTGCAGTTTGAGGACAATACTCTCCTATTCTTGGAAGGCGAGGACGAAGCCTTGGAGAATGCATTCAACATTGTGCAAAGTTTTTTGTTGGATATTAGTATGCATGTTAACATGGCCAAACCATGCATAGTTGGAATATCCATTCCAAAAGATTGGATGCAAAGGGTGGCACCGAGAATCGGTTGTGACCTAGGGAGTTGGCCCCTAAAGTATTTGGATTTGCCTCTCAGTGGGAATCCCAGTTCCCAAGCTTTTTGGGAGCTGATGATTTCTAAAGTCGCAAGAAGGCTAGATGGGTGGAAGAGAGTTTTCCTATCCAAAGGAGGAAGACTTACATTGATTAAATCAGTTTTGAATGCTTTACCTACTTACTTTCTGTCAATGTTTAGAATCTGAATAGGTGAAGCCTCAAAGATTAAGAGGTTAATGAGAAACTTTTTGTGGGGGGGAGGGAAGGAAGGTTGATCATCACACTAGGCTCTGAGTCGATCGAGGAGAAGTAGCTCGTTTTTTGGAGGATGTATGATGAGGTAATGAGGCTTTTGTTGATTTGTTCCCAAGGTTGTACAGACAATCATCAGATCATCATTGCACTGTCTGCCACTTTAGTAGGCTAGAAGACAAGTCAACCAATATCAAATGGGATCTTCCTCTGTGAGCTTTGGGGGGGCCGAGGTGTGTTGAGGAATAGTCTGGCCTTCTAACGCTTCTTCAGGATTGTGCGATGCAAGATAAGAAGGATCGAGTAGTGTGGTTCAATGATTCGGAGGGAGAGTTCTCTACAAAATCCTTCTTCTCATTTTTATTGGACAATTCAACCATTCATCTATCTCAAGTCCTATTAGAGCTTTGGAAGGCCCCTATCCCATCTAAAGTTAAATTCTTTGGGTGGGAACTCGCTCTAAGGAAGGTCAATACAGGGAAGATGGTTGAAAAACGGCTCTCGAGTCTTTGTCTATCTCCGCATTGCTGTCATTTATGTAAACAAAACGGAGAGTCGATTGATCATCTGTTCTTGTTATGTTGTTTTTCCAAAGATGTGTAGGCCCAGTGGAAACGACACTTTTCGATTTTCTCTGAAGTCAGTGATCCAGTAGTCTAGTCTAGTCTAGTTTATGTCAATTTCGGGAGGAGGTTATTCCGCAGCAAAGAGCTCATTAGATGGTGCTGAATATAGCAATGATTTGGTGTCTATGGAAGGAACGAAATGCGCAGATCTTTGAGGAGAAAATTCGATCGCCCATACAGCTTTGGGAGGAATCTCAGTCCTTAGCATCGTTTTGCGTTAGTAATTGTTCATTGTCCTTAGGTTATTCCATGTCAGAATGGTTGAGAGGGTTGGAAAATGTTTTGTAAGTCATTAGGAATGAGTGGCGGGAAATTATAAGCTAGTGTTGCTTTTAATTTGGGTGTTATGCGTTGCCTTTCTGTTTTACTATCAATTCTTTCAATAAATCTATATGTTTCTTTTAAAAAATGTTTTTAAAAAAGATATTAACAAATATTCATTTTCAGCACCAATATTTTCATCTTAGGAATCTCAAAAACACATGACCCTTATCATTAGTCTTCATTAAACCCCATACTGATTTGAATAAAATGTGATTCCAAATGCCTTGTTAGCATGCCACCAATGGGAAATTTGGGACAACCTCAATCATTTACCCTACACATTCTACACCATCTCATGATAAAAATCTTCTCTTTATAATCTCATCATTTTTTAAGATGATCAAACTCCAACAAAGATAACATTCAATTTCTCAAATTTTAAGTTTTTCAACAACTTCCCAACATGAAAAACTATTCACAATTTATGTAAAGTTGCTATGATTTATAGTTTAGATAAAAGGGATGAGAACAAAAGAACTATTTAGGAAATAGTAAAAATTCAGCTACAATATTTATCTTTCAATTAGACAAAGAGGATATAGAGGATATTTAAAAAAAAAATACTAAATTCCTAATAAAATAAAAAATATCTAGTAGCCTTCTCATTCCAATTATCATGATAGGGTTCCTTTTTCGTCTCGACAAAGAGGAAAAGAATCATATTGAAAACACTCCTAAACCCTTTGTAGAGTCGTGTATTTAAGGGATCCGAACCTGCCCAGAGCAAGCCACCCATAAAGGCAAGTGAAGTTAGTGAGCCATACAACTGGTTTGTATACACCTCTTTCATTCCTTTGTTTTCAATTTCCATATCCCATTGTCAATCTTCCCTTCCAATAGCCTAATATTTGCATTGAATGTTTTTCTTAACAAAGGAAAGTGCACGTCACAATGAATGATGTAAAGAACATTCTCATTGACGAGAAGAGAAGTGGAAGAAAAGTAAGTGAAAAAACCTCAGAGAGAATGATGGTGGATATGACGGAGAATGCAACAGCAATAAATATCAAAGTGATCCCCAAAAAAAAATAGTCATTCAAAACTAGAGAAAGTTGGAACAAGTACAAATAGAAATAACATTAAATTTGGTAACAAAGCTAAGTTTCAAACGGAGAAAGACAAGAAGAAGAAGAAGCAGAAGAAGGAGAAGAAAAACAATAACAGAAAGGCATTATATTTTATTTTAACTCGATGGAAATTATAAAGGGTAAGGAGGTGGTGAAATATTTAAGGAAAAAACATGGATGAAAAACTATGAGAGTGGGGAGATTCTTAATATAAGGAAAGGAGACCATAGAGACATTTTAAAGAAGAAAAAAAGAAAGAAAAAGAAGAATCATCTCTTTATCAATGTGATTTACGTTCTCTCTTTCAACAAGTGGTTTTGTCTCTGTCCCTCTGTTGCTTAATACTTGAACTCAAATGTCCAAGACTTAAAACCATGTCATCATCTAATGCTACACAATTTTTATCAACAAGCTTCTTTACTATTTCATTACCAAAGAGCTTGGTTTCATTGTTATATTTATCTCATATTTTTGTCTTTTACATGCTATATCTCAATCACACAACTACTTCCAATACGATCCTTCTCTTTATCAATGTTTTCACCATCAAACCTTATTCTTCTTTTTCTTTCTATTTGTCTTCTCTAAAATATTTCTACCATTTCCTTCATATCAAGAATCTCTGTTAGTAACAATATCATTCATGGTGACGTTCACTTTCTCTTATGGTCTGAAAATTTTACGAATTTCAGCAAAATTAGTCGAATTAATTTCGTAATTGGAATAATCGACGCAAATTCACATGTAATTGTAAAATTACAAAACTACGTCAAAATCCTCAAAAAAAAAATATTGGCAAAGTTCGCCTAAAATCAAAACTTCAAAAATTTTTGCAGAAAAAATACATTAAAAAAAAGCTGTAAAACTGATATTTTTTATAAAAGTTGTATAATCATAGAGATTGTTAAAAAAATTTCCTATGAACGAAAAATATTGATATGAATAAAAAAGACTAAAAGTGAGATGCATGCACCAAGAGAGTGGCTATCCAAGAGAAAGAATAACGATTGCATCCTAGAGAAGAGACGACAAAGAGAAAAAATAGAAGAGAAGAATAAGCTAAGAGCCTGAAATGAGAGGTGTTGAGCGAAAAAAGAGAAACAAGGTTCATCTGTTATAGTCAGTAAAGAAAATCAAAGTTACTTACGCTTGCAACAACTAGCGACCCAACAACCAATCAAACTAGGGTTTATATTTACATGATCATTAAGTTTTGATAATAAATTTCTCTTTTTTTCTTTTTTATAACAGTTTTGAGTTAACATGCACAAAGTAATATAAACATTGTTTTAAAATACACATTCAAAACTATTATATGCATACTTTTATATATATAATTTATTAATTTATGTTTCTTTTCATTATTGTCAATAGAAATTATGTATATTTTAGTATTTACGTAAAAAAAATTTGAACTTCTCTAAGTTAACGAATTTTTACAAAAAAAAAAAAAAAAAAAAAAAAAGATTTTGAATTTCTCAAACTCTTTGGCGTAGTTTTGATATTCAAAAGTTGAACCTTAGAGCAAAGTCAAATTTTCATTCCTTGCTTTCCCTTCCAAGAGCTTAATAGTCCAAATACATTGGTGATTTGCTCCATCATTTAGATATGTTGCATTTGAAACCCTGTGATACTCTGATTGTTGCAGGAAAGAAATTAACTATTCATGGTGATGATGATTTTTTCTCTAATCCCACCATGTACAGGAGGCAAAAGGTGTGTTGCAATACCTAGGTAATGCAGGACTGGACATCTCTTCTATTTAAAAAATAACTAACTCATTTTATGCATCAGCATGGTAGATTGTTAAACATGTTCTGCACCATCTTGCAGGCACTCCTTATTTTGGCATACATTTCTCTCCTACTTATAATCATTCTATTACTAGCTATTCCAATTTGTTTTGATATGTTCTATTGATGGCAAAAAATCAGTTGGAGATTATTTGGCGTATCTTTGTGATTATCATGTTTATTGGCATTTAAAACACAAACTGTTGGGGCTAGATCAAGTACAGAATAGGGTTGTTGTTCAAGTAGCTCCAAAAATCAGTTGCTTAAATCTCTCTTGTCTAAATACATATTTCTTCATGTCAAACTCCTATCATTTGGTGCAATGGTGCTAATCCATGGCCACCAACCCAGTTTTTCACAGTTGCACTAAGCACAGAGTTGGATATTCATTTTTTCAGAAAGAAGGTTCTTCAAAAGGAGTTAAATGCTCACAATATGGCTTATCTTGAACAATTCTCTGTTTGTCTTTCAAAGCCGCTAGCTGCTCAATGTTTCTGCTTTTTGAGAGACAAACTCCGTGTGCGTATTACACCCTCTCAATTAAGGAGGGATGTTAATAAAGGACACTGTTTCCATAACCAAGTATTCTCAGAAATAGACAGTTCGTAAAATCTGTTGAGGTGTGTGTTGGAAGTCCGGCTGTAACTATCACATTGTCAACAGATATTTTCTCTACTATAACAAGGTACTTATAAATATAATGAGAACGCTTGACAAAGCTGAGTTTAATCCAATTACTCATACCAGTGGACCTTGGTTTAATCATGCAACCAAAAGGTATAATCCCAAATGGCATTCAGGAAAATTGAGTATTAAAAACCTTACCGTGCATGCAGGCCAGTATTTTCCCGAGATCGCTGGTAGGGGTAACTAGTACACGAACACCTTTACCAGCCATTGTCAGTATCCCAACTGTATTCTCCGGATTAGACTTCAAAACAACAGTAAATTTACAACGTCAAATCAGAAGGGACCTAATATTGCTCTAAGATGAGCAAAAGACAGGAAAAACCAGGCAAAGATGTTTCAAAAAAATCAAGCAATTCCAAAAAGAAACATGATCACGGCCTAAACGTTAAGAAGAAACCAAAAAAGAAATCTGTTAGGGTTTCTGATGATTACCTGTGTCTTAGCTCCGCATATAAGATTAACAGCCTCGGCTTGTGCTTGAAACCTGGTTGGGGAGTAATCACCGTTCCTCGTCCATTCCGAATTGTCGATGCAAATCATAGTCGCCTGGTGAACATAACAACAATCAATCAGATCGAACAATGATTAACTGGAAACTAATGTCAAAGAGAATCAATCCACATTTCAAATCGGTGAAGATGAAGGTCGATCGAACCCTCACCTCGAGAACCATCTTTCAAGCTACGAATCGGCGAGAGCCAATCGCTCGTAAAGAAATCTGAGTTTTCTTGGCCTGCAAGCGTAAGAGCTCTGGTATTTAACCTCCCGTTAGAAGCATCCCCAATTATTCCCGAAATTCCGAAAGTCGGTCAGTCGGATTTCACGACGAAACGAACTATGATTCGGACGGACCTCAACGTTATTGGGCTTACGTTCAATTCCAGGTCCATTGGCATTGGGCCAAGAAATTTTCCATTAGAAGAAATTACAAATAATATCGTTATTTTAAAAATATTAAAAATATTTTTATGAAACTTTCTGTTTTCAATTTTGTCAACATTTTAATTTTATGTATAAGAATGTTATCTATTAAACGAGACACGTTAAATTCTCGTATAACTACTTTTCATATAATTTAAATTCAAATATCATTTATTGTGCTTACTATCAATCTTGTTTTAGTTTGTCTTGTTTTGTAATCGTGCCCTAGATTTATCAATGATATCTCAATTGACTTTGATTTATTTTTGATTGATGTGCACAACAAATGCTGCTAAGGTTGTGTTCTTGAATCCTCGTCCTCAATGAAGACCATCTAAAATAACAGGAGGAGCATTTTGTGAAGTCTGCAAAAAAAAATTATCATAGCGTAATCAGTTATGTTCTGTAGCTTGCAATGCAAGTTAGACCTCTTTACATGGAATAAAAACTGATCATCTTTATTTTCTTTTCTTTTGTTATTTTTTTGAGGAAAAAAATTGAAACTGGTATCAAAATGTACCGTGAAATCAATTTTAGTTTTCAAGGACTACTACTGGTAAATCAAGAGATAAGAGCAACGATAATTTTGTATACATATCATTTAGAATTTTTGAATTTAGCACACTAAACATAAACAATGAAAATCAAGCATCCGAATCATATTCAAAGAAAGATGAATTTTTAACCTCAATTACCGACAAATTGGAGTCAAGTGAGGACAATCAAGTTCTTCACCGTTGGTTGACTGATTTATTTCTAAATCAAGTTCATCTCTTCATAACATTGTTCTTTCTTAGCAGAGAAAGAGCAGCTGGTCCTTCATTTGGTTAAACCTAAGATTGTTCACCGTAGAGTGGTGTTACTTGTCAGTTTTGTTGTGAGCATGCATAGCTACCAAATTAGTGGCCCCAATTTTTACTTGCGAAGATATTGATTACTAGAGGAGGTATCATTAAACTTCTCGTTTATGTGTTGAAAATAGGCATGAAAGTGGCAAAAATAGAACATTGCATGCGCTCTGCTCAGCCTGTCCATAATCAAAGAAACCAAAACATCCATTGGTGCATGTGGATTGAGGAGCGATCCCACTGCTGGTTTCGTTACTTTTGAATGGAACAAACCGTGGAATGAAGGACTCATTAACCACAATGTACAAGTTGTGCTCGATAAAGCAAAATAAAGAGAGAGCAGTGAATGTTGAAGTAGTGAAACTGCTTTTGAGTTTTGTTTCGGAGCAGAAGAATAGTTTAATATAATATACATATAATATACAAGTAATATATACAAAAATTTTTTTATAGTTTGCATTTTTTATTTTTTATACTTTAAGTTGTGCATCCTTTTTTTCTTTTTATTTTTTCTTAAATTAATGTACTTCATTTATATTGAGCAGCCATTCAGTTTATAAAACTGTGTTAAATTTTTATAGTTTTCATTTTTTATGTTTTGTACTTTAGTTGTACATCATTTTTTTTTATTTTTTTATAAAATTGATGTACTCCATCTGTATTGAGCATCTAGTCAGCTTATAAAGCTATGTTGTTCTGCAAAGATATGTATACATTAAATATGTCAGAAATATACAAAAAAATATATAAAAAAAATATACATAAAATATACATAGAATATTTTCTTATTGGGATGTTGAATAATAATAAAAAATAGATAATTATATACATGAAATATATTTATAATATACAGATAATATGTAACACTAAATATTTTACTTGGATACATAAATTAATTTAAATAAAAAATAAATGTGTGTAAATACATGTACTGTACGAATTATGCATGTATATACGTATAATTATATATATGTATTAAAAATATATGATACGTGTATAATTAATTAATTAAAATAGTATTAAAATAATAATAATAATAATAATAATAATAATAATAATAATTTTTTGTAACTAAAAAATAAATAAATTTTTAAAAATATTAAATAAATATAAAAATGTTCGAAAATAAGATTTAAATGTTTATTACAATATTTTTTAAAGAAATAAAATAAATAACGTCGGTTGAAGTGGAGGAATAATCGAAAAATAAAAAGATACTTATGGGGGCCTTTTTGAACTAACTTCGGAAAAAAAAAGGGGGGATTTGGGCAAAAATTTCCTCTATGAACAGTAACCACGGGCACTGTAATCACAAAATAGATAAACGAAAAAGAAAGAAACAAAGGAATTACATATTTTTGGGGCATCTATTTTTTGGTCATCAGAGATTCGATTTTTTTCCGAAGACAGTCAAAATGATCCAGATAAGATCTAAAGCAATTTTAAGCGACTAAGGTCAAATTTTGAAGCCTTAACCTCATTCAAATTAATTTCCATAAGGTAACAATATCAAAATTGCAAAATTAATTGACAATTTGGGTTTTTGACATACGGAATGATCCAGAGCGAACTGAACTCAAATCTTCCTTTTACATCGATGAATTAGTGATCTAGACTAAATTTTAGAAGTTTTAACTATTTATTTGCAGTTTTTTTACGGATCTACGAGTTTTTGAGAGGATCTAGAAGTTTTGGAGGGTGAAAATCCTTTGAGCAAACATAAAACTCGATCCGCTCAACATTTGAGTTAACAGTCAAAATTAAAGTTGTTATATTCTAAATTTGGAAGAAATTGAATATAGTTTTATAGGTTGATGTGGTGAAATAGGAAATTCAAATTTTTGGGGACCCTTATTGTAAGGAATTTCATGTGGATGGGCTTTTGATGGTGTATAACCCCAATAAAAGTAGGGGTGTTCGTGGGTTGGGTTGGGTTGGGTTTAGGGTAAACCCGCAACCCAACCCAAACAGTTCGGGTTGAAAAAGTTCAAACCCAACCCAAACCAATCTATGGTTAAACCCAACCCAACCCAAACAGTTCGGGTTCGGTTTGGGTTGGGTCGGTTTATCGGGT